>PVKY010000616.1:0-43834 GCA_004027775.1 Bradypus variegatus
TGTCGCCATCATACAGCACTGGCACTGACCCAGTCTTCAAACAGCCAGCCTTTGTGGGCTGGGCTGGCATCCTGGCACCTGTTGCTGACACACTTCTCTGGGACCTCCCCTCCCCCACCTGAAGCCCCACCTGGGTCCATCTTGGGACATGTGCTGTAGAGCAGATTAAGGGCATCAGAATGAAAGCGATGAGGGGGGTTCCAGGAGTTGAACCCCTGCAGCTGATGGGAAATATTCCAGTAGCGAAGGAGTAGGCAGCACCAGGGTTTGGGAGGCTCCATTCTCTCCTCTCCACAGCCCTGTCTCCCCTCACCCTCTAAGGCCAAATCCAGCCAGTTCTGCTTTACCTTCCCGCTCCCAAGTTGGGAAATCTCTGGCCCAGACACCCACTGGATTCCTGTGCCGGGAACTGACGTCTGTGGCTGACAGCCCCCCTCCCCCCTCCCCAGCACCAGCAGCCTGGGGACTCCCCGGGAGGCTGGGCCGCTCGCCTTGCTCTCCCCCAGGCTCCGCTCCTCAGCCCAAGGGCCCACCTTCATGGGTGCTGGTGAGCAGCCGGAAGTTCTGTGCCTCTTTCTGGAAGTCTTGCTTCCTGACTTTCTTGATCTGAATCAAGTGGAAGATTCCTGAGGGCAAAGACAAGGGCATGAGCCAGGACCTCAGGGTCAGTGAAACGGGGACTTAGTCACAGAACTGACCCTGGCACCTATGTCTGTTCCCCACCCCCATGCTGATCAGCCACCAATGCCTGTGGCTAGATGTCCTTAGTACTTGGACTCTACTTCTTCTCCCATCCCCACTGTCATCCACCTCAGTCAGGCCCCCAGATGTCTCACTGGGGTCACTACGCTAGACTCCTAAGTCCTTTCACTCTCCCTGTAATCCATAATCCTAGCTGCAGGCATTTGAAACATACATGCTACACCGTCACCCCCCTTCCCTGACCTCCAGTCCACTCTTCAGTTATGTCCATGCTCTTTGGCTGCCTCCTTCTGCCTCCCCTGCTCCTGTCACCATTACCATCCTGCTCTCAAACCACTAACCCATGTTCAATGGAAAAGAAAGGAAGAAAGAAAGAAAGAGGGGGATGGGCAGGGGGTCAGGAGAGGACTGGCCAGTATGGCCTTGTCAAATTTTTCTCTGGGCATAGAACTTATAAAAATCCAGAGGTGCCCTTATTCAGACTCTGGGTTCCTAACAAATGTCTGAGTTGTAGGCCTCTTTCAGTACCAGTCTCAGTTGACCCTAAACCCTTGAGTGCCCTTGACTGTGCTCCAGCCATCACCATACGTGAAGTCCCCTGAGGGGCCCAAGCCTTCACATGTGCCAGTCCTGCTGCTGCAACACTTGCTAGCTTGGCCCTCACCTGCCAGGTGAACTCCTACTCATCCTCCAAGGCTTAGTGGGGAAGTTTTCCCTGACGCACCCTCCAGGCAGTAATAACATTCTCCTTGGGGCACTGGGCTTCTATTTTGATTGTACCTGTTTCTAAAGTGCCATCACTGTGTCTATTCCTGCCTTCTGTACCAGACTGGGAACTCCTGGAGTCCCCAGAGGCTGACCTACACACAGCACGTAGAATGAATGAATCTATGGATGGATGGATGGATGGATAAGTAAATATATGTGTGCTTGGTCGAGGCCAGCCCCAGAGGGAGAATAAGGGATCCCTGATGTTTGCATCCCACGGGGAGTGGGCCAATGGCATCACGCATGGGCTGTGAGGTCACGCCAGCTGTTACCACCAGGGTCTGCAGCCAGAAAGAACAGATGCAACCACCAAGGCCCCCGCAGGTCAGGACCGCCCTCCAGAAAAACAAGAACTGGCCCTGCTTATGGGAATCAGAGCAGGATCCCGCCAAGGGGAGCACAGAGAGCACTGACCCTGGGACCCTGAATTCCAGTAATCAGGGAATGTCCAGCACTGCCCCTGGGACCCCTAGCCCAGATGCCAAGGCCCAGGATGTAAAAGAGACTTGCTCCCAAGGCAAGGAAGGGGTGAGTACACATGAGAGTTAGTTTCCTTCAAACACCCAGGAGCTGCATAACTAAGGCCAGCAACAAGTAAGAAATGGGGACAGGCCATTCTGTACCAGGCATGCACTGCACTCTCCCTAGGAGATTGACAAACTGGAGCAGAGGTGACGGGGGCGTGGTGGACCCCCATACAGCAGCCCCTCAACATGAGCAAAAGGACTGGACTCTTTGGTCTGGATTCAAAAGCTTATGGTTGTTCCTCTCGCCCTTTGAAGGGCTGGGTCAGGTCTGATGGCAGCTGGGCTGTGCACCCACCCGTAGGGCAGAGCTGGGGCTGTTGGGGGGGTCCCAGTTGGGCTCAGCTCAGTGTAAGGAACCCTTTCTGGGCTGGGCCACTCACAGCGTTGGGAGTGAAAAACTTGTTGGATGTTGCAGAGGGGGCATGTGCAGCCCGAGACGTCAGGGGCTGCAGGGAGACTCCTTTCCTAGGCAGGGATTAGGATTGAGAATCCCAAGACCCCCCTACTCCTAAGCCCCTGAATCTAAAAGGCCCTTAACCCCAAGCCACCTCTCTGCTCAGATTCTGGCTCCTGGGCCTCATCTACCATGGCGTGGCCTGGCCTTGCACAGGTTGCAGCGTTCACCCACTCTCTTCTCCAGCCTAATTCTCCCTCTCTCTTTTAGCCCCCAAGTCCTGCTGTTTCCACAGTTTCTGAGTAAACAGAGCAAGCTGCTCCCACTGAGGATCAGACCCTGGGAGTGTTTGTTTTGACTCCTACAGGCTGGGGCAGGGAGGTAATGGGGAGGTGGATGGGGCATTTGGCAACCCAGGGGACAAGGAGATGGGAAAGAGGTTTGCTAATGACAGGATGATGGGGGCTGGCAAGGTGAAGATGAAGAATCCCCCACTCCTTGTCCCTCTCCTTCTGGGCCTGGTGGTGATGAGATTGGCCTCGAGCCACTGCCCCTCTGCACTGTCCCCAGTACACCTGGGCCTTTCTTGGGTACCTCCCGAAAGCATGAGGTCACTTCTATGGAGGTGACACTGGGGACAGTCAGAGCTGGGTTTGAATCTTTGCTTTACTGACTAAACTGTGTGACTTTGAGCAAGTTATTTTCCCTCTCGGATTCAGTTTTCTTTATCTGCAAAATGGGGACATGATTACATACCCCTCAGGTTTCCTAGAAGGATCAAATGAGGCACATTCTACAAAGGGCCTGCAACATTCCAATCACGGAGCGAGGGCATAAGACTGTGGGCTCTGCGGTGAGTCTGAGGCTGCTGCCCCATTCTGCCTGCCATGCCCCACTCTGTGCCTGTCTAAATCCTGTCCAGCCCCAGGCCTGTCCTCCACAAAGCCTTGCCAGCCCAGCTCAGCTCCTAATAAGCTCCTGCTGCACCCATGAGCTCCTGAGGACACAGGCCAGGGCCCGTTGCACTCTGTGATCCCAGTACCTTGAGGATGCCAAGCCCAGGGTAAACACTGGAGCCTTTCCAGGGACCAATGGAATCTGAAAGCTCCAGAATTGGGAGGGTTACTGAATTTAACTCAATCCCCACCAATCTTAGCTTGAACACTTTCTCTGAAACTGCACACCTCCTCGCTGCCAGCCTTCCACTATCCGAAGGCTCTAAATAGGAGAAAGTTCTTCCTCTCACTGAGCTGAAATGTGTCTCTCTGCAACTGGTGGGATGGGATGAGAAGGACACTGCATTTTTAGTGCCACTGAAGGTCAGGGGCTGTAATAATGCTATTTCATTTACCCCTCCAAAAACCCACCTCCCCTATTAAATGAAGAGAAAACTGAGGCCCAGAGAGGTCAAATGATTGCCCAAGGCCACACAGCTAAGAGATGGCTGAGTGGGGATTCGAACCCAGGTCTGTCTACTTCCAAAACCCGTTTGTTGTTCTGACCCTCGCAGTCACTCAGAACATGGCTGCTCCCTCTGCCTGGGGCAGCCCTTCAGAGCCATGAAGCCAGCGGTCCTGTCCCCCTGAGTCTCTTCTTCTCCAGGCTGAACAGCTCCGCTTTCTTCGTCCATTCCTCCCACGACAGGGGGCAGAGTAGAGCAGGGACAGAGCCGCATCTGACGTCACAAGACATGGGCTCTAGCTCCTGCTGCTCCACTTACTGGCTGTGTGGCCTTGGGCCAGGTACTTCACCTCTCTGAGCCTCAGTTTCCTCATCTGTAAAATGGGGATAATAATACCTAACTCTCAGGATCGTGGAGGATTAAATAAGGTAATGAATGCGAAAGCACTTTGTAAATTCTAAATTGCTATACATGTTAGCTGCTATTACCATTATCATCACTCTTCTTCTTATTCCCTCTTCCAACCACCCCCAGACCCCAGACCCCAAGCAAACCCATCAGTAGAGGAAACTGACCTCAGAGCTTAGTTGCCCTAAAGGTTGCTGTTTGGATTGTGGCTTAATACTCTACTCAGGGGATTTATGTTTTGTTTTGTTTTATTTTTAAAGCCATAAAACCAAACTCTGAGCAATTCTCTTTTAGCAAAACTCCTCTTGACCTTCAGTTGATGATCTGAACAGCCTGTTGAATAGGGTGAGTTTTTCATAGAATAAAAAACATATTCTCATGTCAATTTACCTTGGAGTGATGGACTCTACCATGCAGAGAAGGCTAAATGAAACTAAGCCTTCCTGCTTTGGGGCCCTCCTGCCTGAAAATATCTCCCCGGCTGGCTGACCTCTACTACGAGAGAAGTATTTATGTCATCAGGGTAGCACTCCCCTCTTCCTGGCTCCTTTCAAGGTGCAACAACCCCATCCTCCCAGGAGAGGGAGCACTCCAAGGCCTTGGCTTCAGAGTGAAGGAGCTTATCAGAACTGTTGGAGAACCGCAGACTCAGAACCATGGCTTTCCTACAGTTGGGATCAGGGATCCTAAAACCTGGAAGGGTGTCTAGAGGCAGGTCTTGCTGGAACAGGGGCGCCTCATCAATACCACGTCCCTAAGGCCCCTGCAGAGCTTGGGGAGAGGGACAGGTCAGAGGTACATCCAGCTGGGAGTGGGCCAATGCTCACCTTTTACCAGCTTCCAGAGGTAGATCTCCACCTGGTCAGAGGCCTCACGCTCAAGGGCAAAGCGGTGCAGGTTGTCTGGGCTTGGGGACACCGACGTGTGGACGAGGACCCGGCCGGGTGCCTTCGGACACCTGGTGGCACTGATCTCACTGTGACCAGGGTCTCCCTTGTCCTCTGGGAGAGACAAGGAGCTTGTGAATGCTCTGTCTCCCCACCCCTGGTAGGCCCAGGAAGAGGGCCACCGATCTGACATCCCCCTCTGTGTCTCTATGGTCCTTAGAAAAGTACCGGTGCCCCTGGGAAGAGAAGAAGGTCTCTGGAGAGCACAGAGCAGCATCTCCACCAGTTACCTCCCGTTGATTTAGCATATCAGAAAACATCTCACCCTTCAGGACCCAGCTTGCCTTTCCCCTCCTCCAGGCAGCCTACCCAGAATAGCTCAGCCCACCCTGACTCCTCCCCCCTACAGTTTTTTTTGTTGTTCTGTTTTTTAATTCAGGCTTTCAAATCCACCCATGGTTTTTTAAACCCTTCTTACTTATGCCTCTCACTCACACCTTTAATCCCATGCTGCTTTGAATTGCCTTTTTTTTTCACTTGGATATGTTTTATCTGTAACAACGACCCACAAGGTAAAGGGCACTGAGTCCTACAAGTCTCTTGAATCATTCCCACCACTAAGCATAGACTCTCAGTGAACACACATTGAATGAAAGTTTGGGAGGGAGATGAGATGATGCTGGCAGTAATGACAGGCACAGTTGTGATGGTGGTGATGCTTATGGTCATGGTCGTAATGACGTTGGTGCCGAATTGGATCCAGTTCTAAAGCACGATGTGCAGGCCATCCAAGGACATTCCCCAGGACTTTACAGGTACCAACAAGCCCCTGACCATCTTCCAGGAACTGAAGGACTAAGTCCCCACATTCCCCTTCTAGAGTCTCGCTAGTCATGAAGTCCTTCTAGATGTCTAAGAGCTGAAAGGCTACAATGTCCAGCATCAGAGGGAAAGGGCCTGGAGTCTGGGGTGGAGCCCAACACCAGGGATGTTTATAAGGGTGTCCAGGAGTGAGCCCCAGCCAGTCTCAAGGAGAGTTCAAGTGGAGCCCCTACTTCTCACTGTGTTCCAAGCCCCCTTCCTGTTATACCCCCTCCATGACCCTCTCCCAATAGCATATCACTCTGATAAATATGAATTATCCTTTTTTGTTTGAATTTCATGTACAATTCATAAAGCAGTTTCACCAACGCTGTGCCTGAGGCTCAGAGCAGTAAAGTAAATTGTTCCTGCTCACAATAGTAAGTTAAGTTAGTAAGTAAATTCTGGGATAGATGGAGACTTAGGATAAATTCAGTCACTCATTTATCTCATTTGTGAAAAATCTCATTTGTAAGGATTAAATCAAATATGTGAAATCACAGTACAACACGTGGCACACAGTAGGTGCTCGAGGCACGTTTCCTTCCTTTTTTTTCCTTTATTTCTTCCCCCTCCCCTTCCTTTCAGTTTTGCAAACCTGGCCCTCTAACCAGAGTCGGGCTCCAGTCTCGGCTCTCACATCTCCCCACCTGCCTTCCTTCCCGGCTTAGAGCATGGGCCTGACCCTCACAACAAGTGCAGTTGAAAATCAGAGGCCCCTCTTCTTAACAAGATACTCTGAAGTTCTCTTCTGCAGATTGTTAATCCTAGGGTCACAGGACATTATTGAAAGAACCCAGCCGGCAAGTCTGGAGGTGAGTTCTAGTTCCAGCTCCACTACCACTTTGCTGTGTGACCTAGGAAACTCATTTCTCTTCTCTGGGTCTCTGTTTTCCCATACGTAGATGAGAGGTGAACCAGATAGGAGGGCAATAGCGGTCAATAGCATAAGCTGTGGAGTGATCGCAGCTCTGTCACATAGAGCTGTGTGACCTCAGACAACGTATGTAGCTTCTTATTGTGTACAATGGAGATAAAGTTACCTACCCTATCCATTTTGGTGAGGAATATTAAAGGAACTCATGCGTGCAAAAAACCTAACTGGTACAAGATAAGTGTTCAATAAATATTGTCTATTACACTTAAAAGTCCTAATATTCTATGATTTTATGACTTCATGGAGTTCAGAACATTATCTGATTCTATGTATGTCTAAGAGCCTCTGAACCTATTACTGTAACATTTGATGTCTCATAAATCTGAGGTTTTGTGAGCCTGACACTTTCCACTCCTGCACTTCTAACATTCTGTGCTTCTGTAAACCCTGCATTCTGTGGCTCTGAGCCCAAGTCCTTCCATGTCTGAGATGTTTCAGTGTCTGGGAGGAGATACCCAGGACTCATTCTGGCCAATGCCCTCCCTGCCCCCAATGCCTCTTTCTACCTGGGCAGATCTTGCAGCACTTCCCGGCCACTTTCTCGGGGTGATGGCAGGGGTACTCGGTGGGACAGGTCACGCGCTGGCAGTCCTGGCGGCCATCCTGACAGGTACACAGGATGCAGGGCAGGGGTCCGAAGGAGCGGAAGGCCGGGTGCCACACCTCCCCGTGGGAGTATGTCTTCCCACCATGCACACAGGCTGGGCCAAGGAGGGCAGGAAGGGAGGTGGGTCAGTACCTTGGACCTGGGCCAGAGCTTCTGGTCCAGCAATGGGTGGGGGGGCGCCTCTGGGAACTCCACCCCACCAGTCTGGCCCTGCTACACCTATGGAATTGGGGAAGTCAGGGTACAAAGCCTATTCCCCATCACTGACATCCCCCTTATCTCACACTGAGGGCTGAGGTGTGCCCAGGAAGGGTTTGCCCAAGAGAAAGAGCCTCCCCCACCCTTCATCTGGGACCTCTGGTGGAGCAAGGAGAGTGCTGGCCTGGCTGTCAGGAGAAGCCAGGTCACTCTGTCACTACCTGGCTGTGCAAGCTCTTTGAGGCTCAGGGAGGTCAAACGACCTCTTCCTCTTTCCCTTTCTCGGCCTCAATGTCCCATCAGTACAAAGTGGGGCTGGGACTCGATAGCCTCTGCAGCTCCTCCTGCCCACCAGTCGAGGTGCCCTGCAGTGAGGGTTCTTTCCCCCTTTTCTGCTGCCACAGCTGCCCATCTGGCCTCCTTCCCTAGTCTTTCCTCACACAGCCCAGCTCCCATCCCTCCTTCCTTTTTCAGAAACTTTCTCCCAGCACCGGCTTATATTATGGCAATTATTTATATGTCTGTCTCTCTGACTAGTCTCTGAGTCCCTCAAGAGCAGGGACCATTTTTCATCAATCTGTTCTGTCACCCCCATTTCCCAGCAAATACATGGCAGATGCTCAAAAATGTATTGTACTGTCCAATAGTAAGAATACTTGGGTTCCAGTCCTAGTTTGGACTCTAACTCAATACTCTGAACTTCGGTGTCCTCATCTGTCAAATGGGGGTTTAAATCTGTCTCTTCAAGGATCTCTCAGTTGTGACGTATAGCAGTCCATAAGCCGCCTAAGTTGGTGGGGGGCTGCTGAATTGGGGAAGGCAGGAGGGGGAGCTTTGAGGGGCTCCCTTTCCCACCTCACGGATTGGAAGAGGTTCCAGTCCCCACCTTTCTTATGTTTCTCCTTCAGGACAATCTTGACAGTGGTGCTGCCTGCCCCTTTAGGTCGGAAGTGGCGAGGGATAAAGTCCAGAGGGGAGCTGAGGACGGTGGGGGCTGGGGTGCCCAGGCCTCTCTTTCTCCCGCCATCACCTGAACATGGATCCTGGGGTTGTCTCTGCAAATGGCAGGAAGGATGAAGATCACTGAGTGCAACAGGCCACTGCCAGCTGGAGGAGCAGCAAGACAGAGGCTGTAGCGAGAGACCCAAGGGTGGACACCTGCATGGCTTCCCAGGGAAGAGTGGACATAGACTAGGGATGGAAAGATCTAGATGGGGCCACAGACACTCTCAGCAATGGATCTTGGGGAAGTCTCAGAGGATAGTAATTTGGAAATCCAGCCTCCACCAGGTGCTTCTAAGGCCTTGTCAGAGCCAGAACCTTGGGGTTGGGGGATGGGGGGCAGGTATGGAGAGGGGGCTAGGAGACATAGCTGATTAGGAACCTGGAGAACTTAATATGTAAGAAACAGAAGGTGAGAATGTAGTGAGGATGAAACTCAGGAAATTCTTCTCTGTCTGAAAAGACTTGGGTGATGGGACAAGGTGGGGATCCCACCAGGTCCTGGAGTCCCATGGGGTAGGGACACTAAGAGCAGGTACCATGCAGAGTCTAGGCCCAGAGACCCTGCCTCTCCAAAGCAGGTGCTGGGAGGGCTGGTAGTGATAGGAAAATAAACGTGGTGAGGGCAACTTAAGGGGGCAGGTGCTTCACAGCTGGACAGTGTCAGGCCACGGGGGAGGTGCAAGTGAACTAGGGACAAGAGTCAGGGCCTGCTTGCTGACTCAGAGTAACTCACATTCTTTCTACAGCCCATTCCTGCCTCGTACAGTCTCAGAGTCAGTCCTTCAGTGGCCCAGAGACTGTGCCCATAAGAGATCCCTGGAGTGGAGTCTGCGTCCCAGACGCCAGCACAGGCCCAGACATATAGGAGGTGCCCAGGAGATGCTCGGCAAATGGAACAGAGGCAAGAAGGAATTAAAGAGCTCAACCCCGAAATGGAGACTTGCCCAAGTCATCCAGCAAGTCAGTAAGTAGGCTGGAAATAAGCCTGGGTGGGTTTCCTCTAGTGCACTGTCTCCCTAGAGGGGGGATGGGAAGTAAAGGGAATGGAATGGCTCAGGTGCTGCAACCCAAGTCCCCAGGTGGGAAGGCCCAGCCTGGGAAGGGAGGATGGCAAGGAAGAAGGGAGAGCATAGCACCCTGGAGAACCTCTGGGAAGGGGGACCCAGCCTCCAGTCTCCCAGGGGCCAGGTGACCTGGGCTGAAAGAGAAGGTCAAGTTGTTCACATTGCAGACATAACTCAGATGACAGACCAGGGACTTGAGTCTGTGTGTGAGTCACTCTCCCCTTATCCTCTCAGAGCATAGAGAGCTTGGCAGTTGGACCACCAATCCCCATCTTAACTCTAGACCTAGATCAAGAGGGGCCAAGATGGAGTGGGGAACAGAGAGGCAGACTGCAGTCAAAGAACTGCTATCTCAGGAGCCGGGTGTGGAAGGCTGGCCCACGTCAGAAGCCATTGCTCTCTCGGGAATATGCTCCCTGGAGGTGGCCTGAGCTAAGGACAGACACAGGCTCTGGATGGAACAGTGTCAGAGAGCCTCCCAGGAGGGAAATTGGGAAGTCTAGGGCCTGTTTCTGTCCTATGTGGGGGACTGGTTTTCTTCCAGGCCCCACCTGGCCCACTGACTGTAGCCCTTGCTGGGCTAGGGAGGGGGCTAGAACATGATGGGGGCTAAGGTAGCTGACTCAAGGGACAAATGAGAATTGAGGACAATAACTGGTATTGCCTGCTCTGGAGTCATGGAGATTTAGGCCTTGGATTCTCCCTCCCGCACCTCCTCTCGCCACCCTATCTGCTAAGCCGCACACTCACCACCTCATCCTGTGACTGCATGGTGTCCTCTTCAGCTGGCTGCTCACTTGACACATCTAGAAACCCAAAGGGAAATCAGTTCAGCCTCGGCCTTTTCAGCCTTGCTGGCTGGAGCCCTGCAGACCCCCACATACAGGTTCTGCCTCTCTAAGACCTGGAGCCACTTCTGCAGCCACAGCTCACCAGCAGATCCTTTTGCCCCAGTGGGAACTTTCACTTCTCATTACAGCGTCTCCTCGCCTTGTTAGGCTGAGTCTATATAACTGAGCTGCTGCCTCAGTTTCCCTCCACTGACCTCCTGGTCACCACTGGGACTGAACTGTCTGGCTAGGTTAGAACATCTTGCTTAGATCTTACTTACAAGTCACCTCTCTGGGACACTGGCCATACCCTTCAGTGCCTCTCGCTGATGGCGTGAGGGCCCAGAATCCTTCTCTGAGGCTGCTTAGCTCTAGATCTTGGGGCAGCCCCTTTACCGAGCCACACTGGAAATCACTAGGACTTAGTTTACAATATACACTCCCACGGCCCTGCCTTCAGCCCCTCTCCCCTCCAGCTTTAATACTCTATGACTTCTCCATCTCCCATTCCCCTGGGGAGCCAGCACACATAGCCCTTTGGAGCCCTGCAGCTTCCTAAAGCCCCGAGGAGATTCTCTCTCCCTGGCTCTGCCCCACTATACAGTTTGGCTCCCACTGAGTGTTCTTGTTTCTAAGACCCAGACCACTGGAGTTAGACTGCCTGTTAGAAATCACTCAGGCCAACTTCCCATTCTACATGTGGCCCAAGTGGGGCCCATAGAGGGGAAGGAATTTGCAAGAGTTAGCTCAAAGGACCAGGACTGAAATTGGGGTCACCTCACTCATGGTCCAGTGCCCTTCTGTAACACCAACATCTGGGGAAGCCCTTTACTGTGGAGCCTTCCTCCCCACCTGACTGCCACCCCCTCCAGGAAGCCTTCCCTGTGTACCTGAGCCCACAGGGGACAGTCCAACCATCAGTGAACTACATTCTGCTCAAGCTCAATTTGCCCTTTACTAGCCGAATTGTTGGCCTCTCTCTTTTTCATACAGGTAATCTACCTGGATTTAGCTGAACAGATGCGCTCCAAACCCCAGTGAGCCCATCCCTGTGCCCAGCTCTGCCATGAGGAAGACAAGAGCAGGAGACGTGGTCTCTGCCTGTATCAGACTCCTCTTATGTGCACCACATCTGATGCCCTTGGTCTCTTCTGATTTCAGGGACACTGTCCACTTGTTGCAGCCAGTGCTGCAACACCCACTCTGCACGGGCTGCAGCTAACTCCTTGGACTTACCTGACAGCACCTCTCCAAGTGCCTGTGCCTCACTCTAGCACCTCATGTCCATGTCTCTTGCCCCCCACTTCTTATTCCATCCCATGGCCCCACTCCCTCCTCCTGCTGCTGGAGTTTCTATCACCCACACATACATGCACAGTAAGGGAATGGAGGGAATTAACACCCTTGGGGTGAGCCTTTGGTCAGTGGGAATTCACGGCTGATGGAGAGACTCTTACCTCTTCCTCTTCCACCCCTAGACTTTTCTGAGAAACTGACTACTTGGAGCAATGAATCACACTTAGTATCAAGCAGAGATCAGCTCTATAATCCATTCTAGTATTACTTCTCTCTTCTTCCCTCCTTCACTGCCCCTTTCTCTCACTCCTGGTCCCTGGGATTGCAATAGAAAGTAAGTGCACATCAGCCTTTGCCTCAGGCTCTACTTTCTGGGGAGCCTGGATTAGGACACCATCTTCAAGGACGGAATGGCCTGCTACATGACGGGTGTCCCCTGGGGTTCCTTCCAGATCCAAGAGTCCATAGCTAGGTCTACTCATTGGAGATGAGGGTGGCACCGCCAGATCTAGGCACAGACTCACCGGTGCAGGCCTGGCAGCAGGAGTCAGGCAGCGGGAGAGGTGTGGGGCAGCCAGGTTCGGGGCAGGTCATGAGGCCGCAGTAGATCTGTCCCTCCTGAGAGACAGAGCAAAGAGGGGCTGGAAGATGAGCTCCGATGGCCAGTCTTGGAGGCTAGGAGAGCCCCCTGCCCAGGGGGCAAATGGCCTTATGGTCTCCCTGGAGGAAGGGGAGGCAGGGAGCAGCAGATCTCTTGGGCAAGGCTTAGCCCACTCAGAGGAGGGGTTCCCCTGTACCCTCCCCACTCCAGGTCCCGAAGGTAACATTCATCTTACAGCTTCCAAAGCATTTTCACACACGGTCTCTCCCTAGGTTTCAACTGTAACCTAGGGAGGTGGGATTCTCCCCATCCGACAGATGAGGGGATCCTGGAGAGCGGCCCAAACCATCTGAAGTCAGAGAGACAGCGAGGGCAGAATGGACTAGAGCCCAGTCTTCAGGCTTTTCCCACTGAAATTAACATCCTTCTCCCCTGGCTTGGAACAAGGGGCCCAGCATAGGAGAGCAGAAAGAGTGGGTGATACCTTGGGCTCATCTTGTTCCTACTGAAAGCCCTAGCTCTCCACCTTCAGGACCCAGCCTTGAGAGGCAGACTGTAGGGGAAAGGGCCTTGCAGGAGTAAGGAAGCCAGAAAACTTTCGGTAAGTCACTTCTCTTCTCTGGGCCTCAGTTCCCTCATCTGTGAAATGGGGCCACTCCCAGCTGGCTTGTGAGGATTGGTGAAGAAATGATTGTGAAAACCCTTTACAAGGTCTACGTCACAGTGCGCCTAGGAGGAAGTGATGTTATCTTAAATTCTTTTCCTATTCCTTTCCCAGTGAGCCTGAGAATGACATTAGAGTCAAGCCAGTGCCATATAAACAGGGATAAAAGGAAAGAAGATGGGGAGACCCAAGTATCCAGGCAGAAGGGAGAAAGGAATCATAGAAGGGCCTCACCACCCACCACCATCATTTCTGTCTCTTTCCACAGCCCTTCCTAATCCAGGCCCTTGTCCCTTCATAGGAATCAGCATGCGGCAGCGGAAAGAGCATGAGATTTGGAGTCATGTAGCCCTGGGTCAGAATTCCGGCTCTGCCACTGACTGGCTGTGTAACCTTAGGTAAGTCCCTTAACCTCTCTGAACCTCAGTTTCTTCATCAGTAAAACAGGAATTATGATGTCATTCTCCTCAGGTCGTTGGGATGTTCTATGTAAGCACAAGGCATTTTCGTGAACCTAGTAGGTAAATGCACTAGATCACTGCAAGGAGCTCAGACTCTGCAAAATAATCACTCATAAAGTTGAGTTATAAGTAGCCACTCTGCATTATTTGTAAGCTATTTGCTCTGAAGCACTGATACTTTAATTTGTCAGAAGCTCAAACTGATGAGTCCTTCTCACTGAAAAGATGGGGAGGCAGGCCCCAAGAGGAAAAGAGACTCTGTCAAGGTCAGACAGGGAGTCATGGCAGAGCTGGAGCTCAAACGCCCAGTCTAGACCTCTTACCCTTGCATCATTGCTAAATTAAATGGTTATTTAAAACAGAAAGGGGATTAGAGATCACCTGGACAGATGCCCTTACACACTCAGAGGAACTGAGACCCTGAGTTTTGGTGGTAGGGAAATCAGGAGGGCAGGTATTCCTTCTGCCTATGCACAGCTGAGGAGTCAAGTCCAGAGGGGAGGAATGATATGCTGAAAGCTGTCTGCAAACCAGCAGCTGGGCCATGCCTGGAACCTTCTAAGGAGGAAAGTGAAGATTTTCTGGATCAGGCCTTGCTTGGCTGACCACAGGCAGAGGGAGCTTAAGTAGCCTCAGATTAAATCCCCTTTGCTACAAACAAGTCCGGCCGTGTCTCTGGACCCCAGGACTGATAACTGATCATTTACTCCTTCATTCGTGCATTTATTCACTCATTCATTTATTCACTCAACAATCATTACAGAACCCTCTGTGTGCCAGGCCCTGGCCTGGGAGCAGCAGAAGATACTGAAATGAGTTGGATATGTTCCTTCCCCCAAAGAGTATAGATAAGAGTCTAGTGGGGGAAACAGAAAAGGGTAAATGTCATGTCAGTGTGAGGTGACCAGTGCTATAACCGAGGAAGCTCAGAGGAGGGCCACCTGGCCCAGCTGGGGCAGGGCACTCCAGACCCCAGCTGCTGGACTTCCCCTCCCCCCGAGCCCACTCATTCTCACTTTAACCTTAACCAGGGAGAGCAACCTCCCCCCAGTCCACACGACTGCCCCCGTCACAGGCCTGGACTGCTGGCTTGGGCTAAGGAGAGAGTCAATGTTCTTACTGTACAGCTGCACAGGACACACTGGTTGGGCAGGCGAGAGGGGAACAGCTCACGGGCACTGAAGATCTCTCCATGTTGGTACACAGTCCCGTTGTACTGGCAGGACTTTGGGGGTGCCCGGAGCCCAGAGGGGGTGTGAGGTTCTGCAAAGGGGGAGGAGAAGGAGGAAGAAGAAAATGAACTTGCACAAGGATCTGGGAGCTCCGCGAGATTTAATTAGGCCACTTTTCTGAAGATTTTGCATTTTATCCCATCTTGGCATTTAAACTGAGCTCTGGCCTCAGCCTTCCCAGCCATTCCCCAAATCAACAGTCCAAGAGGTCCTGCTGATACTACCTCTGACCATGTCACTCCCTCACATGGCTCCCCACCCCAGCCTTCCAGCCCCTTGGTGTCTGGGCTGGCCCTGACCAGGGCAAGGAGGAAAGGCCAGAAGTTCAAGTCCACTGCCAGGCGGGGCCCGAGGTGTTCATTTAATGAGCGTCCATGGAGTACTCCTAATGCCACACACTGTTCTAGGGGCTGGGGAAACAGCAGGGAACCAAACAAAGCCCCTGTCCTGGTGCACTTACACTCTAGTGTCCCTGTGCTTGCTGTTAGTGTCTGTCATCCACTGGCCACAAGAACCCCCCTTCCCATCACCTGTCAATTAGTCAGTCCTCATCCTGCACCGTAGAGGGGTGCACCTCCAGCCCTGAGAGAACCCACTCATTCATTCAACAGAGAAGCAACTTCTCTGTACGAGGCACCATGGTAGGCTTTTTTTTTTAATTCATTTTATTGAGATATATTCACATATCATGCAATCATACAAAACAAAGTGTACATTCAGTTGTTTACAGTACCATTATATAGTCGTGCATTCACCACCAAAAATTAATTTTTGACATTTTCATTACCACATACACACAAATAATGAGAATAAAAATTAAAGTGAAAAAGAACAATTAAAGTAAAAAAGAACACTGGGTGCCTTTTTTTTCTTCTTCCCCCATTTTTCTACTCATCCATTCATAAACTAGACAAAGGGGAGTGTGGTCCCCATGGCTTTCCCAATCACATTGTCACCCCTCATAAGCTACATTGTTATATAATGGTCTTCAAGATTCAAGGGTTCTCGTTTGTAGTTTGATAGTTTCAGGCATTTACTGCTAGCTATTCCAATTCACTAGAACCTGAAAAGGGTTGTCTAAATTGTGCGTAAGAGTGCCCACCAGAGTGACCTCTCGGCTCCTTTTGGAATCTCTCTGCCACTTTGAAGCTTATTTCATTTCCTTTCACATCCCCCTTTTGGTCAAGAAGATGTTCTCCATCCCACGATGCCGGGTCTACATTCCTTCCTGGGAGTCATATTCCACGTTGTCAGGGGGATTCACTCCCCTGGGTGTCAGATCCCACGTAGTGGGGAGCATACTAGGCTTTTTTAAATAGGGTGATTGGGAATGGGATGACTCAGCCTTGTACCACAAGAAACTCACAATCTAATTGGGTAGAGAAGTAAAGCTACAGCAATGACTCTGTAGTACAGTGAGGGCTAAGGCAGAGAGAAGCACAGAAGTTGTGGCAACACAGAAGAGGAGCCCGTAACTCAACCAAGGAGGCAGGTGGCAAGCTTCCTGAGGGGACTGAGAGCTGAGCTGAGTCTTGAAGAAAAAGTTGGGCCAAGCAGGCAAAGGGGCAGGGAGCAGAAAGAGGAAGGGAGTGAAGAGCATCCAAGGAAGAAGAGTCCTGGGGCAGAGGCACAGGGGGAAGGTCCCAAAGGCAGCAAGGAGTAGCAATGGCCCCTTGGAGTCAGCCTCAGGCATGGAGGAGGCGTGACGCCCCCTCGACAGCAGGATGAAGCTGAGGGCCCCTGCTCCCCTGGGCATCTCTGCAACCCATGTCGGAGTTCCATCTACTGAGGTCCTGCTGAGCAAATGAGCACCTTCACATACTCCCTCCACCTGGGTCTCCAGTGGACCCGGGGAACGCAGGTTCCAAAGCCTGGAGCTGAGGCAAATATCTGAAGCCCTCTTTTCATCACCTTCTTGATGCTTCTAAACATCAATTCTCTTCTCCACACCTGTTCCCCCCTTCTAAGTCTGCCTCTCCCCTGCTCTCCCTCACTTGTTATGCCAGTTTCTTCTCATGCCACCTCCTCTCTCTTACTTCTGCTTCCTAGAATCCCAGCCTCAGAGGCTCTTAGAAGGTTAAAATCATGCAACCGTAGCCATTTAGCATCAGGACCCAGAGGCCCAGAATCTCAGCCCTGAGAGGCAGGTCAGAGCACATCCACCCCAACTCTTCCCGTCATTCCCAGCCCAGGGTGGGAATCCCCGGGCAGTCTTGCCATGGGGCCTCCTGACCCAAGCTCACTCATTTCCATTCACAGAGAGCCTGTCTACTTCCTCTGACTCAGGCGAGCCAGAGAGAGATTAGAGCTCAAGGATGCCCATCCCCAGGTCAGGCAAGCCCCTATTTCCTTCAGTACTGTTTATATTTTCTCCCTTCTGTCACACACACCTCCTTAAGAGTTAGAAGTTTGCCTCCAACCCAGCTCTCCTTGGGGACCCAGGATGTCTCTTCCCCTGAGCATCTTTGTGTCTCAGCACCTCTCTTCCCAGGCGCCTGCACTGGGAGTAAGGCAAGGGCTGGCAGGGCACAAGGGAGCTGCAGAAGAGGCCGGAGCCAGGCTACTTACCCACACACCTGGGACAGCACTGCTGCGGCTCAGTCACAGGCTGGGGGCAGTGGACAGGTGGGCAGTGGAGGCGGTAACAATTCACGTGGGCACTCTGAAGGGGACAGAGGGGTCAGTTCTGGTTCCAAAGAGCCATTCCCTCCCACCCTAACTTGCCCTCTCCCCAAACCTGCAACTTCTGGACACTGACTTTAAGTCTGTGATGGGATAAAAATCAATCAACTCAAGTGTCTCCAGTGTTTCCCCTTCCCCTTGCCGGCCAATAGGATCTTGCTTGGCCCCCTCCTCTGTATCCCTCCCCGAACAGTGGAGGAGGACAGACCTGCTCATGGGTTTGCTCAGAACTTGTGTCCCCTTCATGGTGTTTGAGAAATACAAGTAAAGGGCAAGAGTTATTTTAATATTGACCTTGGTGCTTTGACTGTGCTATTTTAACTCTCAGTCTGAACTTTGTGGTTAACAGAGGAATGTGACACTCTAGGGCAGGGGACTGGGATGGGGACAAGACTGAAAACCTGATGTGGAGAAGACTCGGGGTTTCATGATCCCAGTCCCTAAATGTCTGAGAAAACCTGGATGAAGCTTTTGGGGTTGGCATCAGAGAAGGGGCCTGAAGTTCTTTAGTTTTTTCAAGTACAGAAAATGAGATAGAAAGGGACAGAGAAACATACACAGAGAGTGATGTGCAGAAGTAGAAGAGTTGGCATGCGAGAGGGGCCAGCACCCCTTTTAGAAGTTTTCTTGACTCAATGGGCAGGGTTTGTCAGCCCCTCCTCTAGCTTCCCACACCTTGCTTTTCTCTCTATTATAAGGGTCATTGTACTATATTGCAATGATCCATTTATGTCTCTCTCATCCATTCAACATGAATTCCAGAGAACAAGGACCAGAAGTCATTCTATTCATCTCTGAATTGTTGGCACAGGCTTTACTCCAAGTTAGTGCCTGCTAAAGTTTGAATAAATAAATGAGTGAGTGAATGAATGAATTATCACTCTCTTAGGTGACTTCAGCCAGCTTTGTTCAAAACTTTCAAGTTGGCTAAGTTTTTTTCAGTACCTTTGCTCCCCTGTTCCTTCCCACTGCCCCCTGCCCCCTGCCCACCCAAGCCCCTGACAGAACTTCTTCCACAGGTAGCCTCTTGCCCCACAGAAGAAACTAGACCAGGGCCTCTGGGGTCACTGCCTCCCAAAATGGCCAGAGGCAATTGCAAAGACTAATCGGTGCTAAGGGGCATCCCAGAGTCTACAGAATTGGTCTGAGCTCTAACAGGGACCTTCTAGAGGCCTAGCACACCATGGATACTTAATGAATGAATAGAGGGTGAACTGGATTGGGAGGGATTGTGTGGCTTGAAGAGTTGGAATCTCTGTCTTGATTCCAACCCTGGAGAAGCCAAGAGATGGAGATGATCAGCCACAGGCAGCAGGAAATGAAACAGAGGGAGGGAGGCTTGGAGCTGAAAGGGCAGGACTCAGCAAGAGACCAGTCATGTGGTAAAGCCCTTTGCCCAAAGGGGATCTCTCGGGAAACTCACAGCTACCATTTATAGAGTGGTTACTAGGTGGGGGCTTTGTATATAAATTTATTATCTCCCTTCATCTTCTCAACAACCTTAGAGGTAGGTACTATCATCCACACTTTAGAAATGAGAAAAGGGCCTCTGAGGGGATAAGTAAATTGCCTAAGGTCACAGAGCTGGCGAGCAGCGTGGCCAGGGTCCCTGGTGGGCTTTCCCTGACTCTGTGCTGCCTCTGGTGGGTGAGTGTGAACTCATTCATCCACTCAGTATTTACTGCGGCCTGCTGGGTGCCAGACCCTCTTCTAAGTAGAGCAGAGCAATGAATAAGACTGACAAAGTTTTCTGCTCTTGGGGAGCTTACATCCTAGCAGTGGGAGACAGACTACAAAAAAAGTAAACAAGTAAAGGAACAAGATAATTTCAAATGTTAATTTTATGAAAATAATAAAACAGGGTAATGTGATTGAATTGACAGGGTTAGACTATTTTAGAAGCAACCGTCAGGGGAGGCCTCATAAGGAGGTAAAGTTTATGTAAAGAACTACAAGATGTAAGATCTTGGGGAAGATCCTGGGGAACAGTATTCCAGAAGAGGGAACAACAAAGGCGTGTCCTCCAGTGGGAATGAATTTGAAGTGTGGGAAAAACTGAAAGAAAGCCAGGATGATGGGAGACAAGTGCACAGGTATGAAATGAGGTTGGAGAACAACAAGGCGGCATCTTATCAGCCCACAGCAAGGCATTCGAATTTCACTCCACGTGCAACGAGAAACTATTGGAGGACTTTAAGAGAGGAATTACATGATCTGTTTTGTGCTCAAAAAAGATGATTCTGGCTGTTGTGTGGAGAATGGATTTAGAGGAGGGAACAGGGAGACCCATTAGGAGGTTGCTGTAGCCACCCAGGGACAGATGAAGATGGCTTAGATTAGGGGGCGCAGTAATGGCGGAAAGAAGTGGAGGGATTCAGGGGATCTTCTGGGCCTTTGGGTTGAGGATGAAAACTGTCTATGAACTCTGGGGAAAGGAGAAATAAATTAGCTCCTATGGGTCACAAAACTTGGAGTTTGCCAACTGGACCATGTGATATGTCTGGAATTTTCTGTTATGGTTTCCTTTCTGCTCCCTGGCTATATTTCATAAAGTTCTTTTTGAAAAGGCTGATTGGCCTCAGATGGGATAAGGCAAACCAAAGGGAGGCAGTTGTGGGGTGGGAGGGTGGGATCCCTATTTGGATCCTGATTCTACTGGAAGCAGTGGGGCATCAGAGGGAAAGACCCCAAGAGGAGTGGCACCCCAGTGGTCACAGCCAGGAGAAGGCTGGCCCACTCCCTCCTCCCATGCCCCAGGGTCTCCTCAGGAGCTCTTCTCTACTCCCACCCAGAGAATTCTGACTCTGTTTTAACAAGCGGGACTCTCACAGGCCTTCTGCATTCTTCTCCTGGCTTTGTGAAGGAAAAGAGAGGGGCTGGGGCTGGCTGCAGTTGGGAGCTACACACACCCCGTCCCCGCAAGCACCAGCCCTGTGGAGGGAGACCGTGAGGACATAACCCAGCTAGGCTGAGTCCCAGGCAGCTGAGCTAAAGCCAAGAGTTTTTGAAGCCTTCTAAGTCCTTTCTTGCCCCTCCAACCTGATAGCCAACCTGCTAATTCTGGACCTTTGGGGGTCTTATTTATTCCACCAGTTAATTGTGCAAGGCCCCATGGAAGGTGCTGGATCAGGGTAGGGTGGGAAGGAGACAGAGGTAAAAAAAAGACATGGTCTCTGTCCCCGCTTGTTGAGCCTTTAGCAGGACCCCGTACTGGGCAGGAGGGTGGGCCCAGGGAGACCTGTTCTCAGGGGCTCAGTCCAGGGGGGCAGTAATTCATGGGCACAAATAACATGGCCAACAGTGATCAGGACAAAAGGACAGAGAGGCTTATGTGGGACCTCAGAGGAAGAAAATACTTCCAGCTGAGAGATCAAGTAGGGCTTACTGGTGGAGGTGGCATTTGGGTGAAGCCTTAAAGTATAAAATATTTGGAGTTGGAGGAAGCATTCTAAGGCAGGATGGCAGGAGAGGTGGGTGGAGGAAATAGTATATGAAAAGGAGGAATGAGAGGTAGGATCAGAGAGGCTGTGTCTTCCACTCCACTGTGCAGGAGGCAGGGAGGTGGGCACCAGCACGAGGTAGAAAGAAGGCCAGAATGGGAGAAGGGAGACCCGGGTCCTCAGCCCAGCCCAGCCACTGGCCCATTGTGAAACTTATTTCTGGGACACGCACAGTAGCCATTTCCTCGTATGTTGTGAGTACTTAACAGTAAAGGGGTTTGCCCCAAGTCCCTCAGCTGCCATGACAGAGCACGATTCCAGGGGGTCTGGCTCCAGGGTACTTCTGACCTCCTAAACTTTTGGCTGCCCTTCCTCCGCAGCTGATTTATCTGGAGGTCTCCCAGACATTCTTGACTCAGGTGGCCAGCGGAACTTACCTCAGAGCAGGTACAGCGGAGGCAGTACATTAAGCCCTGTGGCTCCAGGTAGGGGTGCCAGCTCTCACCGGGGGAATATCTCTTCCCATGGAAAAGGCAGAACATGTCTGGGCCTGGAAAACCAATCAGGGCTGTGTTAGTCCCAGGAGACTCCAGGCTGAAGACCCTTGCCTCATCCCTTCTCCTTTCTGGCTCTGGGAAGGATGTCATGTGGACCACCCAGACAAAAGAGAATCCGCTGGATATGCTTTCCCAGTCAAGGGGTCAGAATGTCTGAGTCTGAATCTCAGTTTGACCACATACTTGCTGTGTGACATGGGGCATGTCACTGCCCCTCTCTGAGCCTTAACACATATTGCAGTTAGGGGATCAAGCAGTGAAAGTGCTTTATAGATTTAAATTGTGGTGTGTTCGTTATTATGAATAAATGAATAATCTAAGGCCCGGAGAAGATAAATAACACCGCGAAGGCCACACAGCAATCAGCCACCAAGCAGGAGGACAGCCCAAGTCTCCTGACTCACTCCAGCGTCAACAAAGGTTTTTAAATTAAAACGGAGGAGGGAGCCAACACTTATTGACTGCCTTCTCTGTATTGAACTTTTTACAAAAGTTGTAACTTATCTCATTAACATTATTGTTTTGAGAATTAAATTGGAAAATGCTTGTCAAGTGCTTACTTGAGCCAGCACCTGAAACTTGGTCGATTGCTATTAGTATGACAGTAATGGTAACAATCACAAAGACACTGCAAAATGGACATTATAATTTTCTGGAATAAGTAGACTATTTGGAAAGGCTCACACACAAAGCAGAAATTCCCTCTCGGTGTTGGGGGGTGGGCTGGAGCACACACCTCCAGGGGAGAGGAGCATATGGAATATTCTTTGTAAGAAGCTGAAATCTGCCTCCCTCTGTCTTGTCACTGCTCCTGCTCTGTCCTCTTGGGCCTCCCAGAACAAAGACTCAAGGCCGTGGTGATGATGCCCTCAGTCTGTGCTTCAGTGGCTGCTGAGGGCCCTAGGAACTCACAGCTTAGTTCTCTCCCCATCCCCTTCCTAACCCCCAAAGTGGAGGGAGGGATCAGACAGCAGTTCCCCTTTCCAGCCTTTCCAGCAAGGTCCCGGCTGGCCGGCTGGCCGGTATCAAATGGGCTGTGTTTATCTCTCAGCTGGCAGAGAGGGTGGGACACAGGCCCAGCTCGGGTGCTTGTCAGAGCCAGCCCAACTCTCCAAGGAGTGAATAATGTCTTTCTTCCTCAGTCCCTCCTCCACCAGGGAGGGGAGTGATTGCAAAACTGCCTGAGCCTCAGTTCTCAGCTCATTGCTGGGGAGAAATGCTGTCCCAGCTTCCTTGGGGTGGCCCTACAGCCTCAGCCCCTGTGCCAGTTGGCAGCCTCTACCCCTTACCGCCTGTTCACAGTGTGAAGACAGAATGTCTCAGCCGTGCCCAGGCCAGGAGGCCCTCCCCTCACCCATAGACCTGGCAGAGGCTGAGAATGTGGGGGGCCTGGCAGGCCGTCCCTCAGTCCCTCAGCCCCAGGAGGCTTGCCTGCCACAATCCCTGCTCCACCCAGACCTCTAAGGTGAGAGGCACGAAGAAAGGTGGCATTGCTTGCAGCTCCCTCTTCCCCTGGGGAGGTGAGTGCCCAAGGGCATGCCAAAACCAGGCAGGGAGGAGGAGCGGCCGGGAGCTCAGTCCCTGTGGTCCACCTTAACCAGCCCCAATCTTTGCATATGGTGGGTGGAAGTAGAGCTGTAGCTCCTCACACCATGAATTCACTGGGGATTGTTGAGGAAGACTCTTCCCTTCTTTGAGTCTCAGTTACCCATCTGCAAAATAAGGGGGGGTGGGGTGGACTATGATCTTCAAAGGCTTTTGCTTAGTTTATGAATCTATGATATAAAAACTCTAAGACTCCAAGGTTCTAGGTTTCTAAGATTCAAGTTGTGAGAATTCTCTAATGGCTACAATCCTTTAGAGCACAAAGCTTCTAGAATTGTTTGATTTTGTGGCTCTAAGGTTTGATCATTCTAGGAGTCCATGATTCTAGGATGAGTTGATGGTCCTATGACATTCCAGGCTCTCAGGGGCTCTGAAGTGGAGTAGGATGAGGTGCTGGAAGACAGTGGGGCCAATCCTGAATGATGCGGTAAAGGAGGCAAAGCTTGTCTCTCACATCTCCCTTCCTTCCCGTACTCCCCACTTCTGCCCTGGCCTTGGGCACCTGTTGTGCTTCCTCTCTCTATCCTACCCCCATATTGCTTCCCCCTCAGGATCTTCCCTGCCCCCCCTGTGCCCACCCATCTCTCTCCTCAGCCCGGGCCATGTATGCCTTTCTCTCAGGGACCTTCTGAAGTTCACACACCCTGGCTGTGATGTCTAACCCAGGAAAAAGACTGTAGTGGGGGAAATTTCAGTTTGGAGAGGACAACTGGCCCTGTTCCAGGCCTTAGGGAGACAGGGAAAGAATTAAAGTTGGGCAGGTCTCTTACCCCTCACTCAGTGGATGTATGTATACAGTAGTTAAGACCCTGACTTTGGAGTCAGATAGGGCTTGGCTCTTATTTGCTTGAGTTTAGGCAAGTTACATAACCATTCCAGGCCTCAGTTTCCACATCTGTTAAATGGGGATAGTAATAACCTCTAGCTTTCGTGGTTATTACAGAATTAAATCAGATAATATTTGTAGCATGGCTACTGCCTGGCAAGTAGTAGATGCTCAATTAAATAGTATCTAAAAACAGATACACCAAAACCACATCTCGGTGCTGACCCCAGACTTCCTTTATAGTCTTTCTATTTGGTATTTCATTTACTCTCAGAATTCTATGCAGAAGCCTGCAGACACTTATCGGGGCATAAACATCATAGTATCCACCACTTAAGTCAAATCTCCCATTTCACTTACAGCCTCACCAACCCTGTTTCTTTTGCCCCTCAAACTCTTCTACCCCATTCACTGGCCAGATCAGTCTCCCTCAGCACCACCTTGTGCCAATACAGACCTTGGGGCTGGGGTAGAGGTGAAAGTAGTTCAGAAAGGTTGGAGGAGAGAACGGGAAGGCTGGCTGGAGGCAGAGGCCCATGAAGGGCCTTGTGAGCCCAGGGAGTAAAGGAAAGCCACAGAAAAGCTTTAAACTGGGGAGTGGCATGGTCAGGTTTGCATTTTAGAATCATACGTGGCTGGAGGGCATTGATTGGAGGGCAAGACTAGAGGCAGAGAGGCCAGGGAGCTGCTGAAGTCATCCTGTTTGAGATTAAGAGAGAAGCAGTGTGGATGGGCAAGAGTACAGATTTGAAGAACACGTAGCAGGTGCAGGGGTCAGGCTTTGGAAGAGACTGGATATGGGTGGAGAGAATGAAGGAGCAGTCAAGGATGGAATAGAGGTTTCCAGCTGGAACATATGGGTAGATGTGGGGATCTTGACACTACATCAGAGCTCAATAAATGGTAAACATCATTGTCATTAATAATAATTATTAATATTATTTCCTGTTATTCATTCATTTATTGAGCTTTTATATATGTCTTATGTATGTTCTTGGGCTTGGTATGTGATTAAATAAGACACAATACCTGCCCTTAAGGAACTCATAGCCTAGTGAAGATGACAGACAAGCACAAGCAGATATGATACATAGTTTGAAAAGTGCCATGAGAGTTGAAGCATAGGGTTTTCAGGGATGGCTTCCCTGAGAAGATGCCTGAGCTGGATCTTGAAGGGGTCAAGGAGCTGAAGAAGGAGAAGGGCCTCTCAGGTGGCGGGAGCTGAATGCAAAGACACAGAGGTGGGAGTAAACATGGTTCATGCTGGAAACTGCAAGTGGTTGGGATATGTTGCGTGCTAGCTCCCCTTCCGGAAGGAAGTATCCATTTGGACAGGCCACAGTCAAAACTCTTTACCTATCTTAACGCTGGCTTAAAGTGATGGGATTCAGTTAATCTAAAATGAAAGTCTATCTAAATACTGGATAGGCTCCAAATTTTATGTTGGCATCCCCTGCTGTCATGAGCTGGCTCTTTGTGGTAGCCCTGTTTTCAGCCACACCTCCTCTCGCTGAGTTTCTCACTATCCCAGGCACCTTCACATTTCTGTGTCTTCACACATGCTGTTCCCCTGCATGGAATGCAATTCCCCATCTCCAATGTTTGACCAACACCACCTCTTTCTTCAAAAGCCAACTCAGACACCGTCCTTTCTGTGAAGCTGCCCCAACCTTCCTGGTCACTGTCCTCTCTTTCTTCAGAGCTCCCATAGAAATGAGTCCAGCCCTCTATTTCAGCTCTCATCACACTGGATTAAAAGTATTTAAGTGGGTTTTCCTCCCTCACTAAACTTTGAGCTTCTTGAGGCCATTAAGCAGCTCTCATTAATTTTTTACCTTCAGTACTCAGCATGGAGCCTGCACCTAGTGGGTACTTGATAAATGGATGAATGATGAAAAAATGGAGTCAATGGAAAGAGGTTCTGGTACAGGATGCTCCTTGACCGTCATTATGTGAGAGGAGAGCCAAATCGTTCCCAGAATGTTTACCTTGCCACCTCCCAGGAATTAGCCTCTGACGTCCCCCCTTTGTAGTGCCCGCCACCTGAACTCCCTAACCACCTGCCAAACCAAACAACACAATGTACAAAAAGTTCTGGAGCCCAGTGGAAGTAAGAGGAGGATGAGAGATTCCATGATCTTTTTGGTAAATCAAAATTTCTAAACTGTCTCCATCCAAGTTCATCTTATGGTCTGACTTGAAACCCTCATGCAATGAGAAAGGTCTTGTAGGGGGTAGATTAGGGGTGGGGAGTGTGTGGTTGGGAATTCTCCCAACAGGAGGCAGAGAAGGCAACCAGCAAGAAGCTCTGGGCTGGAGGGGGAGGCTGAGTGAGGCCATGCAAATGGCACCAGGAGGGGCTGGGGTGAGAAGAGAGGGGCCTGGCTGGCCTGTCCCCAGCCTGCAAGAACTCAGGAAACCTGAGCGAGCCAGGCTGCACAGGAATGTGAGAACGTTTACATCTCCCTTCACACCCACACGGCTATACTTTCTCTATTTATTTATAGTCCCCTCTTCACACAAACAAACTTGCTCTCTATGAGACACGAGCTCTGCTCCAGGCTCTGGCACCGGATGGAGGAGGCCTCTTAAGGGAATCAAAAGTAGAAACTTCAGCTCCTTGGCAGCCAAGCTGTGCAACCTAGGGAAAGGGGTCTCACTTCTCTGAGCCTGGCATCTGGCACATGACAGATGGACAGGAGCATAGAAGGGCCTCAAAGGAGAGAATCACCAAGCCACGAAATGCAGCTCTGTTATCTGGCAAGGGTCAGGGGACAGGGATAGAACTGTTGAACATTCCATCTTGCCTTGAACCTAGATGGTTAGATTCTTAGAATCTAAGTATGTTAGGAACTTAAAGACTACGTCCAATCCCCTCATTTTAAAGATGTGGAAATGGTCTCAGAGTGGGGAAGGGACTCATATAAGATCATGGATTCATGCCAGACAAACCCCAATGCCTGTCTTCAGACACCCATCCCCTACGGGACAGGATCAGAAGAAATGGCTTTAAATTGCAAACAAAAGGTTTCAGGTAAGGAAGAACTTTCTGACTACGAGAATGAGTAACAGAACAGGCTGGATAGCGTCCTGTCCAGAGGTAGGGGGGTGCCTGGAACGATCTCATCACCACACATCCCAGGGGCACTGCTCTCATGCCGGCCCTTTTCTTTGGGAATCTCAGAGATGCAGGGTCTCTCTCCCAGAATCCGGCGCCGTGGCCGGTGGCTGGGGGAACTTGAGAGGCCAGGCATGGAACAGGTGCAACAGCTGGAGCAGCTGCGCAGCTGTTGTCCAGCTCCAGCTCAGCAGCCTGCAAGCCAGCGAGTGAGGCAGAGACCTCTACTGGTGGGAGACAGGAGGCACAGGGACCCAGAGAGGGGCTGGCCTGCAGCCAGATTTGAGGTCATCACTCAGGAGGCCACCCCCACCCCCTCAATCTGGGCAGGTGAATGGGGGATGAGTTCCCACTGGTGGATCTCCCTTTACACCCTCAACCCCAGGCCCTCTAGGTACAGTCTCCAAAGGTCAGAGTGAACTCTTAGAATCAAGGCAACAACATCTTTGCATCTTACAGCTGGGAAAACTAAAGGGCAGAGAAAAGCAATGTGCCCTGGGTCACAGAGGGAGCTGGTGGCAGAGCCAGGGTTGGAGCCCTGGCCTTCTGAATCCAAGTTGGTTCTCTGCACCACATTGTACCGTGGGTAGCTCCCTTTCTGCCCAGTCTCCATTTGTAGTGTCTGGAATTCTTTACCTGGGAACCAAAGTGTCAATTCTAAGAAAACACATAACTCTTAGAGAAAAGAATAGAGGGACCAATGTTTCTACTGTGTCAACTGACTCTCTCTTGAAAGCAGGATTGGGTGGAGGGAAGGAAGAGAAAGCAGAAGCATGGTGGACTCCTTAAAGGGTGTGTGTGTGGGGGGGCTATTAGTAAGAGAAGAGCACAAAGGCGAGGAGCTGATATAGAGGAAAGAGCACTGAAGAGGGAATCAAGAGACTAAGGTTAGTCAGGTTCTCATACCACAAAGGGATGGGTGCCCAAAGTGACCAACATCACCTGTGTATGTGGCTCAGCTTTGGGCTGGGATCAATACCTGTCAGTGACCAGCCCTAGGAAGGGCTCTAGCCTGAGGGTGAAACTGGCATTCAATCTGTGGTCAGGATTGGAGGATTATGGCTCAGCCTGGGTTGGGATCAAGGCTCAGTCTATGGTTGGAAATAGAGCCAGGATAGAATACCTTTCGTTTAGCTAGTCTTGTACTTTAACCAAGGAGCAAGCTGCCATCTTGGCTCACAGGCATGTGATACCACACAGGCTTGAGAATTTCCTTCCACTGGCACCACTTCTGAGAGAATCAAAGACGTCACCAGGAGATATCACAACAGGCTTGAGGCCTCACTTAAACTCAGATGAGGACCTCCATAAGACAGCTTAAAACAGGACTGTGGAAAATGACTATAGGATTATTTCTAGATCCGTAGATAGTCAACGCTAGAATGGACCTTAGAAAAATGAGACTCAGAGAAAGGAAGTGATCTGTGATCTGTCCCAGATCATACAGCCAATAAGTGACAAGGGATTAGAATCCAGATCTGTTGTTTTTTTTTTCTTTTTAAATAAATTTGGTATGTGATCTTGGGCAAGTCACTCTCTCTTTCTCAGCCTTGGGTTAACTATGAAGGATAGGCAAATTGAGCAGGGGATCTGGGGGACTGGCTGAGACAGAAGCAAATGGTTTTCAAGGGCTCTTTCAGCTCTCACATCCTGGAATCTTAACACCTCCCTTTGAATGCCAGTCCACTCACCTAAACTCAACAAGTCTGCTCTGAGATTTTCTTTCCTTGAGTGTCTGGAGCTTTATATTTACTAGGCTGTAGGGAAAGATGGAATATTGGTAGGATCAGTCAGAAATATGGAATCGAAGGCTAGTTTGAGGCATGGAGGAAGGTAAATCAGAGTGGATCAGGTGGTCAGAGAGAGTTTGCTGGAAGAGGTATGACCTAAGCAGGGCTGTGAAGGGCTGACAACACATGGGAGGCAAAGAGGAGGGGTGTGAGTGAGACATGAGCAATCCTGCACAGAGGTCTGATTCTAGGACATCACTTAATGCATCTTTCCAAGATATCTGGAGAAAAATCTTATGGGCTAATAATGAGGTGCCAAGTGGAAAGGAGGCAGGTCTGGAGGGCATCCTGTGCTAAGTCTATTTCAAGAAATAATGAGCAGGTGTTAGGAGGAAACCCCAGGGTTCAAGGAGAAGGTGATCTGTACTGCGTACTTTGCTGGTTGCTTTACACCTGTCACCTCATTTAATCCTCCCAAGACCCCATCAGTTACAGGTTAGTATTTTAATTTGACAGATGAAGAAATTGAGGCTCAGAGAATTTGTGACTTATGAAAATTCACACAGTTAATAAGGGGCAGAGCCAGAACTTGAACTGAGATCTTTCCATTACTTTTGCTAATGACTTCTATGAATCTCACACTGCTGGTAAGTCAGAAATGATCACATGTATGTTTGCCCTTGTGAACAGAGACAAACAAAACCCAGCAATGCCAGCTCCAGAAAGTCATGTGCCAAAAGAAAGGCATAGATGGGTATCTGAGCAGTGGAGAGGAAAGAGCACCAGGCTGGGAGTTGGCAGACTGGGTCTTAGTGCCAAGTTCTGACCCGTGTGACCTGGAGCAAGCTACTGCCCTTCCTCGGCCTCTGTTTCTTTACCAGGTAGACGGGGGTTTGAACTAAGCTCCTCCCTTCTTTTGAGGGAATTTTCAATCTGTATTTTACCCTCACAGCATTCTAAGGGATTGGCAGAGGAGGGGGCCTACCAGCCTTTTGTGGGGGCAGTGAGGAAACAAAGGTTCAGAGAGATTACCTAACTTGTTTGAGGTCACACTCTATCTAAGTGAAAAAGTGTGAATTGGAGAAATGGCATTTTTTTGAGAGTTTACCATGCTCCAGCCTTATGCTAGTTGCCTCATATATATTTTTTCTCTAATTTAATGCTCACAACAGCCCTGGAGGTTTTTACTCCCACTTATTAGGATACTGAGGCTCGGAGAGGTGCCCTCCATGCCTGCCTCCCACCAGCTGGTATTCAGTGCGGCTGGAAAAATGAAACCCTGGTCTATCTCACTGTGCCACGCTGCCGCCCAGAGTCTCACAACTCGTAGTCAGGGTTCCTCCCAGATTGTGGGTCTGGGAAAAAGCAAAGGATTTGGAATTAGAGAATTCTGGCTTTGGATGGCTTACTGGATGTGAAAATTTGAGCAATTTCCTTCTCTCAGCCTAAGTTTTCTCATCTGCGAAATGCAAAGGATAAATCCCACCTCATCGGAGTGAAAATCAAAAGAAAAAAAGGATGGGACGGTTATCCTAGTTAGCTCATTTCTTTCCACACGTTCTTTCATCATCGTCATACTCCTCACCTGAAATCAAACATAGTGGACTCTCTACTAGGAATAAATCCCCTCCAAAGTACAATGCCCTGCCCTCTCCCCCACTGCTGTCAGTACCTTCCATCCTCAGGTCCGTGCGAGCAGCCCCCTGGCTCTGAATCTTGCCAAGTTCCCCCCAGTCTCCCGGACTTAGCCCATACTCGGCAGAGGAGTCTCCACCCCTCTCGGCGCAGGTGCTGCCTAGAGGGCTGTCAGAGCATTTGGGGTTCCAGGTCCTGGCACTTCCCCCATATCCCAGGGGTCCCCGCATCCCTCTTCTGCCCTCCCAGGTTCCCCCTCTACTTACGGGCTCGAGCGTGGGAGTCCAAGGGGAACCAGAGCAGCGCGAGTCCCAGCAAGGAGGAGAGGAGCCTCACCTCCGGAACCATCCTTCTCTTCCCTAGGGCTCGGCCCCGAGCCGGGAGGGGGCGCCGGGTCAAAGGGAGGTGAGAAGGACACTGAGGCACAGGGTCACAGAACAACCCACAGACCCAGAGAGGGCTGCTGTGACGGAGGAGAGCCAGAGAAGCACCGAGAAGGTGTTGAGGAGAAACAGGAGAAAGGGAGATCCAGGGTAGGAATAGAAAAAGGTGGAAAGAGAACTAGAGGGGAGGAGGAAAAGAGATGAAGAATTGGAGAAAGATTCGGCAAGAGGTAAAATCAATAAAAGGCGGATATAGAGAGAAGAAAGACCGGGGAGAAGACAGAGGTCTGTGAGCCCGCAGCGCCGGGCGAGGCGCGCGGGACCAGCGGGGTATCCCGGGCACGCGCGCTAGAGGCGGCCGGCGCCCCTGCTCGGTGGGCCGGGGGTCGGGCGGCGGGGTCCCGGGGCCTGGCGGCGCGGCGGTCCCAGCGGTCCCGGCGGCGGCAACGGGGCGGCCGCGGGGGAGGCTGAGCGCGGGCCGGCTGTGCACGCCAAGGGCGCCAGGCGCGGCGCTCCGGTGCATTTGTACTTTGCCGCGGGAAGCAGGCAGCCCCGGCCTGGCGCTGGCCTCGCACTGGCGCCTCCTCTGGGGCACCGCGGGCTCGGTGGATTGGCCACCCGAGAAACAAGCCCACTCTCCCCCCTCCTCTCTCGTGCCGGTCTCCGGGACCGACGCTCCAGGCAAGGCGCCGGGAGGAGGCGAGGAGACGTGGAGGGGGAAGGGGCCACCCAGGCCACGGGGTTTAACCCCTGCTCTCCCGCGACGCCCAGCGTTGCAGGAGTACAGAACCCGGTTAGACTTCAGGTGGAACTTTCGGGTGGGGAAGGGTGAGATGTCAGGGTCGAAGTGGGGAAACGGGCGGCGGGAACCCGGAGGCGCTCAAGGTAGGGCGCTCGGCGTCAGCGTGAAATCGGGATGCTTGCGTTTGTTAATTTGCCGTTTTCGGAATCTGCTTCCCCACTTCTAAAATGGAGATTTTAATGTCTTCCCCACACTTGTTGCAAAGATCAAATGAGGTAATGAAAGCCAAAATCCTCAAAACGCAAAGAGAAAGGGTCATAATAACTAGGTGCCTTTCCCAGTTCCCCTCAGTACTCCGACTGGCCATCCCCAGGTTGAAATCCAGCCCAGTAGGATCCTTTGACCTTCGTCCAAGAAGTCTTCCCATCCCCACTTCCCACCCAAAGTAGGACATGATCTCTGCCAATGCAGGTAAGGCCTGCAGCTTTCTGACACTGATGGCCCTGTTCTGTCATCTTCAGTGAGAGCTAGTTGTTGAGGTGTGGATTTTCCCACCAGAAGGCAAGCTCCCCGGGCCCTCCCTGACTCCCTCCAGGACCTAAGGAGAGAACAGCCATCTCTGTCCACACCAGAAAAACCCAGGCTCTGAAATCTAGAGGGCAAGGTCCTTGTCCTGGCTCTCTCGCTAACTTGCTGGGCCACTTTGGGTAAGTCCATCCATCTCCACTTCAGACCTCAATTTCCTATCCAACGTCTCTTGTAGAGCAACTGGAGACTCCGGTGAGTGCTGGAGGGGAGAACACTGGGAAAAGCAAGAAGTGGGATGGGTTGTTTCCAAGTTTAAACTCTCCTGACTGGCTATCTGTAAAGATAATTTCCTGGGCCAAGGCTGGGCTCACCATTCCACTTTGCTGCCAGGCCACCACCTCCGGAACAGAGAAGACTGTGAGGAACCAGTGATCCCAGAAACAGTGCTTCCCTTGGGCCCTCAGAATCAGAGACAAACACTTCAGTTAGGCATTTATGGTCTGCCATTATCTGCCCCCAGGTGTCATCCCAGGGTTAACTTCTCTGGCTCCAATCTGACTAGTCTCTCTTCCTTTCCCTTGAGTATACTCCATTTAAGCAGATAATGAGAACTATGTACACCATCCTGCTTCCCTTTTGCCTTGGCTTTCAGGGATCTCAGAATTAAATTTGGTGCTCAATTGCAGAAACAATTTCATTCCAATGGTCTGGGATAGAGATCTTTTCCTTTCTCCATCGTTTAAGTCTGCTGTGCACATACATTTCTGTCTTAAGTGGAAGCATCCTGCCCATCCTACCTCAAAGAAGGTCTCTACCCTCTCACCCCTCCTCTCCATCTCCATTGTCCCCAGAGGTCATGCCACCAGCATCCCTAACTGGAATTTCTCAATACCCTCTTAACAGTTCTCCCTGTTCCTAATCTGGGTCCCTCTAATCCATTTCCTTACACTTGCCAAAAGAAGTATACTGATCATTTCTACTGACAAATCTGATCATATCACTTTCCTACTTAAAACCCATTATTGGCTTCCTATCACTTACAGATTAGAATCCAAAATTTTTAGCACTGAATTCAAGACCCTGCATATTTTGGCTCCTATCTACCATTGCCATCTACGCTACACTTTCACCAACCACTCACCTCCCCAAACTGGACATGTATTTTCATGCCTTTTTATCTTTGTTTCTGTTTTCCTTGTGCCTGGCCTAGCTTTCTCCTCCAGAATGTAGTGAATACCTTTTTTCTTTTCAAAAGTCAGCTCAAAGTCACTTCCTCTCTGAGGCCTTCCCTGATTCCCCCAGGCAAAGAAAATTTTTCATCTTTGTTTTTCCCACAGTCCTTTGTATTGTACTCTGTATTAGAGTGCGAGTGTTTATTTGCATTTCTATCCAGCTCACTGTAAGGGCAGGTGCATTCTTTCATTTGTGTCTGTATCTTGCTAAGTGCTGGACACACAAAGATACTGAATAAATATCTTCTTCATGAATGAGTGAAGACCTCAGTGATTTGAAAAGAAGACATATTACTCTCCCATGGGAGTCCTACAGCACCCATATGGCCCTCAGCTTTAATCAGTCATTGACATAAGAAACAACCACTTGAGTAACGTTCCTGTGTTTTCTATGGAATTGCTGTTGAAGATGGTTATCCATGTATTTTCTAAAATCCTTTATAAAAGGAAATTTGATAAGTTCTTCCAAAATCTTGTTGGGGGATAAAAAAGGATCTCCCCGTAGCAGTTTGTTGCACCAAGAGGTTGTCTGGTGTCTGCTTGTTTCCCTGATAAGGTACTCACTCACTGCCTTCCAAGGCAGCCCGTTCCATGGTTGGACAGCTTTGTTAGAAAGTTCTTTGTACTAAATGGAAATTGATTCTCTTTGACTCCCTGCTCTACCCCTAGCTCTGCCCTGTGGGCTACACAGAAGGAGCTAACTCCTTTTGTCCTTCGAGAACCCCACAGAGAAACCCCTCCTCCATACTCTTACCCTTACCAGTCCTGGCCTCTGGGCTGCTCATGCCTCATCAAACTTTCTCATTCTTCAGATGTGCTGAGCTCTTTCAAGCTCCATGCCTCTGCACATGCTGTTTCTTCTGTCTGGAATTTCCTCCCTCTACCCACTCTTATCTGCTGGCAAGCTTACTTAATTTTTAAGGATCAAGGTATTTGCCATCTCTTTCATTCATTCAACAAACAATTATTGAGTGCCAACTCTGTGGCCAGGCACGGTGCTGGGTGCTAGGGACACAGTGGGGAACCAGACAGACACTGATGCTTACAGTCCAGGTTCTCTCTGAAGCCTCTTTCGTGGTCTCTGAGTTAGTGTCTCTCTCCTCTGTACTTCTATATCTCCATTATAGTTCTGGTCACACAGTATAATCAATAGAACTTCATGCTTCTACAGCGAATTCCCTGAGAGCACAGACTACCATTAAATATCTTCCCTAGCCTTCAGTACAGAGCTTTGTACATAGTAGCTGCTAAATAAACCATATCACTAGTTTCTTCAAATAGTCCTCTTGTGACATATTATTTGTGGCAAAAAAGGCCTCCTCCTGGACTGTAGGCTGCTTGATTATGTAAAATTGGCAACTAATAGGGATCATAGGGAACAGTGTCAAGGAAAGATGTCTGTCAATAGAATTCCAAAAGTAGACTCACTGTAAGAGAGGTAATAATAGAAGAGGTCTGCAGAATAGAGGCTCTACAACAGTGGTGTTCTGGCAAATGCTTAACAACTGGCTCTCTATGGAAGTGGTGGGGGGAGAGAGTCCTGGTTTATCACATTTGCCAATTTCCATAGTGGTAAATACTCCTATCATGGCTGATTTCAAGCCACCAATATGATGCCACTGAATGCCAAGCTGGGGAGAGAAGCACAGCAGGACACCATTATATAGTGTATCCACCATAGACATAAATAACCCCAGGAACACTGATAATAGGAAAATGTAGCAAAATAAATAGGAAGTGATGAATCTGAGTATTTATCACCTCTGTTTCCAATATAACTTATTTAATCGTAAGTTTATAGAATTTAATTTTTAATGCAATTTTCTTGAGACATATTCACACAGCATAGAAACCAGCCCAAGTATACAATCACTGGCTCACAGTATCATCACATAGTTGTGCGTACAGCCTCATGATCAAATTTAGAACATTTTCACTACTCCAGAAAGGAAATAAAAGTGAAAAAGAAAACCCTAATCCTCTCATACTCCTTACCCCCACCCCTATTATTGACCCATAGTATTGGTGTGGTACATTTGTTACTGTTGATGAAAGAATATTAAAACATTACTGTTAACTATAGTCCATAGTTTGCAATAGCTGTTTTTTCCCCATATATGCCTCTATTATTAACTCCTTATAATAGTGACATATATCTGCTCTAGTTCATGAAAGAACTTTTTGAAATTTGTACAGTTAATCATGGACATATATAATTTAATTTTAATAATGATTGTGTTTAACAGCTAGCCCCCAAAATTCCTGAAAATTTAACACTCGGCTCTGCCGAGCTAGCTCTAGTATGCTGCTTGAAAAGGGGTGAACAAATTGACTAAAGCTGGGTCTTATTTAGATATATTAGGAGGCAAGTCTTATTTAAAGGAGCTACCAAAGTTCACTCTCACTCCCACTCCTCAATCAAGTCAGAGATACTCAGTGATGAAACGCTGAGTTAGGTCCCAAACTCTAACTTACCAACCAGAGGCCTTTCAATAGCAAGGTAGTCATTATTAACCAAGCATCCAAGGTGAATAAAACTTCTGCTCCTGCCTCCTCCACAGTCAGGAAGACTCTTGAAAAGCAGTTTGTCCTCAGAGGCTTCTTTCAATAAGTCTGTGAAGGGACAGAGCTCCAGAGAAGGATGCCATACAATTTGGGGCACACTGTCAGAGGGCAGCAGGCACTGTGTCCAGCCAAAGAGTTCTCTTTTAAAAATATTAAACAGATAATATCACTTCCTTGCTTAAAACCTTCCCACTGCACCTAGAATAAAATCTAAACCTCCAGACACAATTGTAACTCCCTGTACGGCCTGGCCCCTGCCTGCCCCTGACTTCAGATTACTCTCGCTTGTGCTTGCTTTGCTCCAGTACACTGGCCTCCTTTCTGTCCTGGGATGCACCACGCTGCTTGGTCTTTCCTCAAAATCTTTACACTTGCTATTTTCCCTGCTTGGAATTCTCTTCCCCCAGCTCTTCCCATAGCTGACACCTCTTCATTCAGCTCAAATGTCACTTCCTCTGTGAGGTCTCCCCAGTCACACTTATCTAATAGTGTCCCACCTCCAGTCATTTTCTATCATATCTCTTTGTTTTATTTTCTTCATATCACACCATTATCTGAAATGTTATTTCTTCACTTGCACATTGTCTGCCTCTCCCATGAGCATGAAAGCTCCATGACATCCTGGATCTTAATTCTCGATCACGGCTGTACCCCTAGTTCCTAGAATGGTAATCAGCCTAGCACATGGCAGAGGCTTACTGAATATTTTTTTGATAAATGAAAAGAAATGGATGATGGAATACTTATCTGGATAATCTGATTGGGTTAAGGAGTGAACCACAGACAATCAAGACCACAAACCCTTAGAATTCAACCACATAAGCATTTTGATGCTCATTACTAGCACCATCACTTTTATAATCAACCCACCACCATCATTATCATGACTGGTGCTGCATGGCACATAGGTAGGTTACTCACAGTTTGTTGAATGAATGAATGAATGAACAGCTACTTCACAGTTGACCTTAAACTTCCTTTCTAGTCTTATTTACTATCTCCACCCACCGATCTCAGTCCAGTTTCTTATATATACTATTTCCAGCTACTCCCAACCAATCGTTTTCATCTAATACACGATGACTTTTCATGTCTCTCTGTGTTGGATTATTCTGCTGTTTCTTCTACTTGAAATTCTCATTCCCCTTCTTTGACGAGTTCTCATTCTTCACTTATGATCCAATTTTGTATCCCTTCAGGTAGTGTTAGTATAGTCATTTCCTCTTCTGTGCTTCCATATTATTTTGTGTATACCACTGTTAAAAACTCATCTCCTAAGTTATAGCTATTTGTTGACATGTCTACCTTCTCCCCTCGAGAGTGGGTGCCTTGAAGGCAGAGACAGTATAATTTCATCTCTGTGTTCTCAGAAACCATTGCGGGATCTGTCACATAGCATTCTCGCTGTATCTGTTGAGATCATGTAATAATCTTGTAATGGGCACAAGCTAGATGAGAGCACTGTGCTGGGTATTGAAAGATAAGATATACAATCCTGGTCAAAACATGGTGTCTGATCTGGATGACTTACAATCTAATTGGGAAGATAAGTCCTTTTCATAGTAATATTAAAAACCAGTATAAAGTGAAGTAAGCCAGACACAAAAGGACAAATATTATATGATCTAAGTAATATGAAATAATTAGAATAAGCAAATTCGTAGAGTCAGAGTCTAGAATATAGGTTGCCAGGGGATGGGGTGGAGGTAAGGAATAGGGAGTTAAGGCTTAAAATGTACATAGTTTCTATTTGGGACTATGGAAAATTTTGGTAATGGATGGTGATGAGGGTAGCACAGCATTGTGAATGTAATTAACAGCACTGAATTATATACTTGAATGTGGTTAAAAGGGGAAATTTTAGGTTGTATACATGGTACTAGAATACAAATTTTAAAATATCCATGGAACTGCACAACACAAATGGTGAACCCTAAGTTAAACCATGGACTATAGTTAATAGTATAATTATAAAACTGTGCTTTCATCAATTGTAACAAAGGTTCCACACCAATGCAAGATGTTAATAATAGGGTGGTATACGGGTATCCTGTATTTTATGAATGATTGTTCTGTAACTCACAACTTCTCTAATAAAAAAAAAGTGTATTTTTGAATTAAATATGAGACAGATGAAAGCTTAGTGTGGTATGATATGTATAGGGCTGGAGTGGTCAGAAGACTTGGTTTTAATTCCTACTTTACCATTAACTCATTGTGTGGATTTGACAAATTAATTTCCCTCTTTAGATCTTGATTTTCTGTAAATAAAGAGGTTTGATCAGAAACCTTAGATGATTTCTAAAGCCCGTTCTGTCTCTTGACATTTTGAGTTTGGCTCCATGGAAACTGGGTGGAGGAGACAGTGGGTAGTGCTCAGTAGTCTTGGTTTGCCCCCTGGTGGTCCTTCAGCTACATCACAGTCTGGGGAGATTTGCTCAGGGATGGGGAGAGCAGAGCTCAGAGCCCGGTAAACGAAGAATCTTGAAACAAGGACCAGTCTAGAACAGAACCGATTAGGCTTTTCAGTGGTTACTGGTAGATTGGTATAGAATCTTATCCTCCTTCAGGATAGAAGGAACTCAGGAGATTATGTTCTCTGTTCTCAGTCTCCAGCTGGGAAGCATCTTGTGTCTGCTTCTTTCCAAACAACTGGAACTCAATTTTTGGAAAACTATTGTGTAGCTTCCCTGACTTTTTCTTCTGCCCCCACAACAGTGCTCCCTTCTGAGGCAAATTCTTCATTCTGGTTTGTATAAACCACCCATCCATTTATTTATGGAAAAATGGAGTTTTCCTTTCCACTTCTTATTCTTGTCCTGGGGAAGGGCCATGCATGAGCCACTCCTTGGAGACTTGGCCCAGACCAAGTAAAGGTTAGTAGAAGGATTTTTTTGGTGAGACTGGGGAAATACAAGTGTAAAGACATGTGCCTTGCACTATAAAAGGTGATCAGTACTATCAGAGAAAATTTTGTCTTTTAGGTGTTTCACTTTGAGGTAGGGTCATTTCCCCTTTTTTCCCTTATTCTCTGTCTGTTGAACCTAAAGGACTTATGAAAGCCACCTCCACCCCCTTAAAAAAGAACAACCACTAAAGCAAAGAGGAAATTAGTTGCTTGGAGTACTGGGCATGGGCTTAGAAGAAGAAGAATATAGGGACTCTGAAGGCAGGAAAGAAAGGAAGAAAGTGGGATAGGAGGGAGGTACGGAGAGAGAATGAGACCAGAGAGGAGGGGCTCCCTGATGCCAATTTTAGGTGCATTTATATGTATCAGGAGGGGAAGACTAAAGAAATTTAAGAACTATTTTGCACCACCAATGCCCTTGATTGTTAAATAGATTTTTTTTTCTGACAATACACTGTACTTTGAAGCTTGCTAAACATTATAGGTGTAACTAACGGGATACACACTCATTCATTCCCCAGCATCTGGAATGTGCTAAATGCTGTACCTAAAGGTGACCCACAAGAATTGACTCAGCATCCATACCTTGCTGGCCTGCTTTTCTGCTGAATCCTCAGCAGCCAGCTTAGTCCTTGCCACATAGTAGGTGTTCAATGGGTACTTGTTGAAGAATGTTGGATTCACTATCCTTCCTTCTATGATAGCTCTACCATATAGGGATAGAAGCCTGCTTGTGTTCTTTTTATTCCTCACTGACGATTATAAGATCAAGGGTTATCCTTATAAAACACACGTCCATTTACAACACTACCTTAGTCCAAATATTAAATCTTTCAAGAGTACCCCAAGAGCTTGACTTTATTTCTCTGTAAAATGGAGATAACAATACGCCCACCTTACAGAGTTACTTCTGTTTTAAATGAGAAAAGATATCCCTTTTCATGGTGCCTGGTACATGGTAGTTGCTCAAGAAATTGTAGTTATTTTTCTTCTCCAATGTTCCAGGCTCATCTCCAACTCAGTGTTCTAGCCACATTGAATTCCTTACCAGTCCCACATATCCTGTACTTCTATACTTTTTGCTTCTGCTTTTTTTTCCTCTGCCTGGAATGCCTTCCCCCTTTTCTACCTGGTGAACTTTCTCATCCTTCAAAAGGGAGTTCAGATGTTCCCTCTTCTGATAAACCTTCCTTGCTCCCCAACCCTTTGCTTTGCTCTCTGTTTCCATAGCAGTCTGTATATGTCTCAGTTGTAGCATTTATAATTCTATTATAATGATTTATTTATACTTTTGCCTCTTTGTTAGGCTGTAACCGTGAGGTTGGCAAGGACCAAGTCTTATTTATATTTGTTCAGTGTTTAGAAGAGGTCTGGAGGAGACCAGAGAGGTGACATGAAAAACAAAGGTGGAGAGGTTAGCTTTGCAAAAGGGCTACTTCTTCCTCTGAAACAAAAGGAAAGAAGCTGAAAATGAATAATAGTAAGAATGTGGCAAGAATCTACAAAGCAAAAGGGAAGGAGCCAAATCTCTAGGGGAAATCTGGCTTGGAGGGGAAGGAAACAGGAAGAAGATGCTACTGGAAGAGATGAGAAGGGTAAAAGAGTGATGGACCTAATTCATTCTATGAAGAAAGTTTTACCCCTATCAATCCAGATAGAGACAGCACAAGAAAAGAAAATTACTGACCCAAATCCTTTATGAATATAGATGAAAAAATCCTCAATACCAGCAAATCAAACCCAACAGTATATTAAAAGAATTATACATCATTCATGATCAAGTGGGATTTATCTGAGGATAAATTGCAGGTCCAAGAAGTGCAGTGTACCCCAAACAGAATAGATGTTAACAGACCTACTCCAAGACACTTAATAATCAGATTATCAAATGTCAAAGACAAAGAGAGAATCCTGAAAGCTGCAAGAGAAAAGCAATTCATCACATGTAAGAGTAGCTCAATAAGAATATGTGTGGATTTCTCAGTAGAAACCATGGAGGCAAGAAGGAAGTGGTGTGATAGATTTAAGATAGTGAAGGAGAAAAACCACCAACCACGAATCCTATATCCAGCAAAACCGTCCTTCAAAAATGAGGGAGAGTTTAAAATATTCTCAAATAGTCACTGAGAGTTTGTGAATAAGAGACCACCTCAACAAGAAACAGTAAAGGGAGCACTACAGGCAGATAGGAAAAGACAGGAGAAAGTGATTTGGAGAAGAGATGGTAGCACAATACTGTAAGTACTCTGAACAAAGATGAATGTGAGTATAGTTTAAAGAGGAAGGCTAGGGGCATGTATGACACCAGAAGGAAAGATAGAAGATAAAGACTGGGATTGTATGGTTTAGTGAAACCTAAAGTGGTCAGTGACGGTGATTAAATGTACAAATATAAGAATGCTTTTAAAAGAGGGAGAACAAATGAATGTCAACATTGCAAGGTGTTGAAAATTGGATGGTATAAGGGAAAAATACAATCAATGCAAACTAGAGTCTATAGTTAATGGTAACATTGTAAGATGCTTCCATTAATTGTAACGAAGGCAATACTAAAGCTAAATGTCTGTAAGAGGGGGTTATAAGGAATTGATATGGAATTGGTGGTGGTGGTGGTGGTGTCTGACCTTCTCATTGTATTTTTTTGTTTGTTTTGTTTCATTGTTCACTGTATTTTACTTTATTTTTTATTTTCTCCAATCTTTTATATTTTTAACTCATTTTTTTTTCTCCTTTTCCTTTTTCTTTGCAGAAGAAATGGAAATGTCCTTATATAGGTTATGGAGGTGAATGCATAACTACATGACTATACTGGGAATCATTGTTTACTTAGAATGGATTGAATGGTGTGTGAATAAAACTGTCTAAAAAATAAACAGAGGGATACAAGTGCTAGAGAATTTGTGGAGAGAGATGTATCTATTCACTGTTGGTAGGGAAGTAGAATGGTGCAGCCCATCTTGAGGGCAGTGTATTGCTTCCATAGAAAGGTAACTATGGGGTTGCCATATGTCCTACAACCCCATTATTGGGTATATACTTGGGACATGAATGGACATTTGCACACTCGTGTTTATGGTGGCAGTATTCATGATTCACAATGGATGGAGGTGACCTAAGAGTACATTGACTGATAAATGGAATGGTGAACTGTGGTGTATACATTCAATGGAATACTAAGCAGTGGGAAGAAGAAATGAAGTTGTAAGTTATGCAACTAGGTAAATGGACCTTGAGGATAGTATGTTGAGTGAAATAAGCCAGAATCAAAAAGATAAACATTATAACACCTCACTAATACAGACTAACTATAATGTGCAAACTTGGAGAATTGAATCTGAGAGCATAGGTTATTGGGGGAAGGCTTACGGTAAAGGTTCCTAGATTGTAAGCTCTTACAGCAGTCACATCTATTCATGAGTTGTAATGGTTATTTCTAAATTCTGAGACAACGAGCTGTTTGTTTGTAACCTGGTCAGTCCCTTGAACTTCAGATATCTTTGTGACACTTGAGACTCAGAGCCAGAGTTCACAGCTATGAATGTCAGCATTACCCTGTACAGCAAATGTTAAAGAAGCTGAAAAAGAGATCGGACTTTAACTAGAGATATGAACAAAATGGACTTGGTTAGGGCTAAGGTAAACCAGACTAAAGGAAAAAGGATGCTATTGACTATGTTTTAAAACTTTAATTTCTATGTGAGAACAAAGGAATTGATGTTTATTTGGTGGAAAAATCTGTATTTTCTGTAGCACACTATATAATTTAACTTGTATGGTCAGTTTATTCAAACACCATAATTACATGGAACCTTGAATAGGAGGTGAGAGCTGGTTGGTTTGTACAGGTTAGCATAAAGCCAGATATATCCCAGAGTAATATGGACAGAGAATACAAATGTATCTGCAAAGACCCCTTGAGGGACTGGGGAAAAACTGCAAATATTAAACTTCCCCACCTGGGGAATTCCTGATATTCTTGCAAGCATCGGGGACTACCACTGTAGTAGGCCAAGCCCTCGATCTTGGGGCTTGTCCTTAGGAAGCTTGTTACTGAAAGGGAAAGGCTAAGCCTACTTATAGTTTTGCCTAAGAGTCACCCCCAGAGAATCTCTTTTGTTGCTCAGATGTGGCCTCTCTCTTTAAGCCAACACTGCAGGTAAACTCACTCTCCTTCCTTCTACATGGAACATGACTCCCAGGGGTGTAAATATATGTGGCAACATGGGACATGACCATGAGCATGAGCCTAGACCCAGCATTGTGCAATTGAGAAAGGCTTTTTGACCAAAAGGGGGAAGAGAGCTGAAACAAATGAAGTTTCAGTGGCTGAGAGATTTCAAATGATGTCAAGAGGTCATTTTGAAGGTTATTCTTTTGCATTTTATAGATATCCCTTTTTGGTTATTATGTATTAGAATAACTAGAGGGAAATACCTAAAACTGTTGAACTGCAACCCAGTACCCTTGATTCTTGAAGATGATTGTGTAACTATATAACATATGATGTGACTGTGATTGTGAAAACATTGTGGCTCATACTCCCTTTACCAGTGTACAGGCAGATGAGTAGAAAAAAGGGGGACAAAAAGTAAATGAATAATAGCGGGGGTGGAGAGGAGTATGAGATTTTCTGGGTGTTCTTTCATACTTTTATTTTTATTCTTATTTTCATTCTTATTTTTTAGAGAAATGAAAATGTTCACAAAACTGATTGTGGTGATGAATGCACAACTATATGATACTGTGAACAACTGGTTATACACTTTGGATAAATGTATGGTATGTGAATATATCTCAATAAAATTGCATTAAAAATCAATTATGTTTCGGGAGAACAGCTAAGATGGCGGCATAGAGAGGAGTGGAAGACTGTTAGTACCCCCTGGAACAATTTATAAATGACCAAAAAACTAGGAAATAACTAGGAATAACAGCGGGGAGACAAACATGACTGTCCACTCATCACCCAGCAACCTGAACTGGGAGGAATGCCCGAGATCACAGCATAAAATCTGTAAGTAAAACTGCGGGCCCGCGCT
>PVKY010000617.1:0-43730 GCA_004027775.1 Bradypus variegatus
CTGTGGGCCTTAGTTTTCCCATCTGTGTGGTAAGAGTGCTGGCCTTAGGGGTCCCTTGGGATTCTTCTGCTCTACAACTGCTCTTTGAACCTGTGTCATTATCTGGTCTCCTCAGTGCTTATCACCCAGTCATTTAGAGCCAAATCTGGACTTGCACCCCAATCGGAGCCCATAGTTAATACCTACTTCCCTGAGAATCCCCTGCCTGACATGTGTCTGGGGTTGGTGTTGATGGGAGAAGCCCTGGTGACATCTCTGAACAATTTCAGCTCAGCTTAGCTTGGAGAAGATGCTGCCACCCCTCGCCAGAAGCTCTTCTAGCCCTCCCTGTTGCATCCTCACATATGACTTTAACTCCTCTGATGATAACTCCTGTGCAGCAGGACTCTCTGACTCCCCCCATCCCAGTTCTGCATCTCAGCATCTGAGTCCCTTTCTGGGAGACTGGTCCATCCCCAGCTTTGACTGCTGGGACTCTGTACCCTTTATTCTTGAGGGAGAACTCCTACTTTGGCATCCACTTTAGATCCCTTCTTATTTCCCATCGTTATTTTCTCTATTCTTAATAAACACCCAATTGAATACTTGTCAAGTTAGAGAAACTGGACCAGGGAAGCCATCACTCTCTCCCATCCTTCCCTGACTTTCTCAGAGTGCTCTGATCCTTCTCCATCCCACCCTCTTTCAGGTTCATGTTCATCCTCATGATCATCCTGACTGCCTTCCTCTGTGGCCTCAACAACATCTACGTGCCCTACCAGGAGACAGAGCGGCTGGGCAAGCATGCTGGGGCAGAGGCAGGAGGGGTGGGGCAGGAGTCTAGGACCTTGTAGTGTGGAGCCTTAGGTGTGTCCTTTTCCCTTCTCCCTCCCTCCCTAACTTCTCCACTCAATAATTAATTATCGTGTTTGCCCACTCCCTAATTGATTCAGTCTGTCACTCATTTATTTTTTCAATTTACTCATTCATTTACTCACTCACTCTACCCCCAAACTTTTTATTCTGAAACTTTTCAAACCTATGAAAAAGTTAAAAGAACAGTACGATGAATACTTATATACCCTTTAGCTAGATTCACCAATTGTTAACAGTTTGCCAGATTTGTTTGATTTATTGATCTTTGTTTTTTTTCTGAAATATTTAAAGTAAGTTGCAAACATCATGACACTTCATCTCTAAATAGTTCAGCTTATCTCCTAAGAGCAGAACCACACAACCATTATCACACTCAAATTATTTAACATCTATACCATAGTATTACGAACTACTCTATAGTTCTTATTCAAATTTTCCCAATTGCCCCAAAAAAATTTATAGCATTTTTAAAAAATGGAAGATCCAAATAAGGATCGCTCATTACATTTTATTGCCGTATCTCTTTAATCTCTTAATCTCGAACACTCTCCCTATCTTTTCTTTCATGACAAATGAACTTTTTTGAAGAGTGCAGTTCAAGTTGTCTTGTAGAAAGTGTTCCAGAGTTTGGATTTATCTGACTATTTCCTTTTGATTAGATTCAAGTTAAGCAATTTTGGCAGGAACACAACCTAGTTCCTGATGAGTATGCTCCATTACAAAACACAGGGAAGCACATGATGTCATTTTGGCCTGTTGGTGATGACACTTGGCAAATCTCCCCATTGTAAAAGTACTTTTTCCCCTTTTAATAAAGCAGAGAAATGTTGAGAGTGTAATTAACCTGCTCCCTTGCAACCTTTCACCCAGTGACTTTAGCATACATAGATAATCTTTATCTGAATCAGTTATTACAGTGGTGATTGCAAACTGGTGATGATGATTTTCTACTTTCATCCCTTCTACATTTATTGTCTGGCATTATTTCTATAAAGAAGTGCTTTCTTCTCCCCTCTTCTTTCTCGAATATCGCCATGGACCTAAAGACTTTTTTAAATATAATAACCCATTACTGTCATTACTCTTTTTGATGCTCAACTTGTCCTAAAATATGGCCAAAAATTAATTTCCATGTTTGCTTATTCCCTTACTCATTCATTGTTCATTCATCCATTCATTCACTTTTTTTTCCTTTACCCCCTCATTCCAACTTTATGTAGTTCCTGTCAAAAATTACATATTTTACATTGAGTCCAAAACCACTGATTTATCATTACAGTTTATGTATTTTAGATCCTGTAGGAAGTAAATAGTGGAGTTACAAATCAAAAATACAGTAGTATTGGTATTTATATTTACCATGTGATCTTTACTGGAAACCTTTATTTCTTCATGTAGTTTCAGTCAATTGTTTAGTGTCCCTTCCTTTCAGCCTGCTAAACTCCCTTTAGCATTTCTTATAGGACTGATTACTAGTGATGAAGTCCCTCAGATTTGATTATCTGGGAATGTTTTCATCTCCTCCTCATTTTTATCCTCCAGGTGTTTGTGAATTCTCCAAGTCTCTGATGTGTATTGACTTCTATTTGTATTCCATTGTGGTCAGAGAATGTGCTTTGAACAAATTCATTTTTTTTATTTTTTATTTTATTGAGGTTTGTTTTTATGTCCCAGCATACAGTCCATTCTGGAGAAAGATCTATGATCACTAGAGAAAAATGTGTGTCCCGGTGACCTGGGATGTAACATTCTATAATATGTCTGTTAAAATTCTCTATCTCTCTCTCTCCTTTCTTTGTTTCTCTGTCAGTAGGGCTCTCTTTAGTATCTGAAGTAGGGCAGGTCTTTTATTAGCAAATTCTCACACCATCTGTTTGTGAAAAATTTAAGCTGTCCCTGAAATCTGGAGAGTTTTGCTGGATAAAGTATTCTTGGTTGGAAATTTTTCTCTCTCAGAATTTGAAATATCTCATGCCACTGCCTTCTTGCCTCCATGGTGGCCGCTGAGTAGTCACTACTTAGTCTTATGTTGTTTCCTCTGTATGTGGTGAATTGCTTTTCTCTTGCTGCTTTCAGAACTTGATCCTTCTCTTCAATATTTGACAGTCTGATCAGAATATGTCTTGGAGTGGGTTTATTTGGATTTATTCTATTTGGAGTTCGCTGGGCATTTATGCTTTGTATATTTATACTGTGTAGAAGGTTTGGGAGGTTTTCCCCAACAATTTCTTTGAATACCCTTTCTAGACCTTTACCCTTCTCTTCCCTTTCTAGGACACCAACAAGTCTTAAATTTGGATGTTTTATTTTATCTATCGTATCCCTGAGACCCATTATGATTTTTTCAATTTTTTTCTCCATTCTTTCTTTTGTTCTTTCATTTTCCATTCTGTGGTCATCAAGGAGGCTGAGTCATTGTGTAACTTCCTCTAATCAGATATTATCAGTATCCAGAGTCTTTTTAATTTGGCCAACAGTTTCTTTTATTTCCATAAGATCTTCTATTTTTTTTTATTTACTCTTGCAATATCTTCTTTATGCTCTTCTAGAGTCTTCTTTATGTCTTTTATAGCCTGTGCCATGCTCTTGTTGCCTGTCTGTAGTTCTTTGATTAATTGTGCCAAGTACTGTGTGTCTTCTGATCCTTTGATTTGGGTGTTTGGGTTTGGGTTCTCCATATCGTCTCTTTTTATCACATGCTTTAAGATTTTCTGTTGTTTTTGGCTTCTTGGCATTTGCTTTACTTGATCTGTAATTTGTCAGAATTGCAGCTTGGTGGCATACCCTTTCTCTAACTAACCAATAGATGGCATCTGTGAGTCACCTATTCCCCTCAAGTCAGTTCTCCCCAACTTTGTCTTTGTGGTGTGTGGGGATCTGATTCTTGTGGGGTCCAACTGGTGCACTTAATTTGGGTGTTGTCAGTGCTGTCCCCCCTGAATGAGGGGCATGTGTTTGAATGGTTAGGAAGGAAGGGCAGCTTTGATAATCAAACCTCCCAGGTGTTCCCAGAGATTTAAGGCTGTTCTCTCCCGCTGACCCGAAAGTCCTTGGTATTGGCATAGGTGCCCTGTGATTTCCGAGTGGTTCCCCCTTCCCTGCTGTGCTCTTCCAGGACCTCTGTTGTTTCAGAATGCAGACTCCTGGTTTCACCAAATGCACGGTCCCTGTAGATTTAGCAGACCTTGTCTGAATGATTCTACTCTGGAAGTGGTGTTCTGGGTCACTTTCTGATTTTTATTTGGTATTTTTCACGGAGGTGTGTTTTTGCCCTGTCTCACCTAGCCGCCATCTTAGGTTCTCCGCCCCTTCTCTTTTTGATAGTCTCTGAACAATTTTACTTATAGTTAAGACTACCATCTTTATGCTAATGATGTCTACACCTGTATCTCTAATCCACCTTATCTTTTTCTGAGTTCCAGAAATTCCTATCTGTCTACCTACTATGTATTTCCTCTTGGATGCCCTAGGAGTCTTTATGGTAAAGGAATGCCTACTGCTCTACTAATATAATAAATGGAGGGATTAGATAATTAAAATAGGTTTGAATATGGAAGAAAAGATTTCTCAACTGAGTTATTTTGGGGATAGTTAGGAGGAAAAGGTGTAATGAATATTAATCCACAAAGAATAGGAAAAAAAGAATGACTCACAAACCAAGCCTCCACGGTATATGCAAGAATCTAGTTGAAAAAGGTAAACAAAATAAAATAATGCATCATACTTTGTGGAGAGAAAGGGGAAAACATACTAACAGTTAATAAGCATCTATTAGGTATCTTATGAGCTAGAAATTATTCCTATTTTTTGGAGAGGGAAAGTGAAATGATTTTTCCATCCCTATATTGGAACAGCTGAATACTGCTAGAGGAAAATGACTTCAGAGCCAATACTTCTACTATACTTGTGAGTCATTGTCAGAATTGTGCACTCTGATATGTAACAATGGGAAATCATTAAGTTACCCCCAACTTCACAGGGTATAATTAGTGCAAAGCAACAAGAAAAGCTGTCAGGTATGATAGGATGAACTTTCCTTAAATGAAACTAAATGACCCATAAAGGGACTGAACTAGGAACTTGGTTTCAGATATGCATCAATTATCCCACAGATTTTAAAGTAAAATCATAGCTTCATTATCCCCATGTGCTTTTCAGGGATAAACTAAATAGATTACAATTTTTGAGCTAAAGAAAACTGAGAGGATATGATTAAAATCTAAATTATACAGGTTATGGGAAGAGTAAGGGTAGAATCACTCACCAAATCACCAATTACGTGGACAATGAAGAGATAGTTGAAGCATGAATGATATATAAGACAAAATAATATTCTATATAACAATTTATAAACTTAAGGAACTCATTAATGAGCCCAAGTTTTTAGAAATTGGATTTAAAAGCAGCTTAACAGTGCAAGAAAGATGGATATCGGGGATAGGGTGTGGGTATATCCTTAACTCCCCACGCTATTATGGAGGGCAGCCTACAGTAGTGCTATTTAAAGTGTCCTCCAGTATTGGTCACCAGTTTTCCAAACCTCAACACGCCGGAAACATAAGTCTGCCAGTGAGCACAATAAAACATGAACATCCCAATAAAAGAGCAGAAAAACAACCAGTCAGGATGGGTTCCTAAGCGAACAGCAGTTGAAGCTCCAACTGCCATAAACACTGTGGAAAGAGAATCACATCCATGGTCAAAAAGTTCCCCTAAAAGAGAACAAGAATTTGTTCTTCTGGCTTGTTTCCCATCAATAGCATCCAGTGACTGGTAGATAAAGAGACCCAGGGCACATAAAAGAAATGTCCAGTATGGTGCCTCCTCGGTGGCCGTGGGGCAGTAAGAGATGAGCACGAGTGTGGTGAGCAGGTTGATGGCGAGGCCGAGGAGGGTGACGGAGTTGGGGGCCATCCACAGCGGGATCCACTGGAGCAGCCAGGTCCAGTAGATCTGCAGCGGCGGCTCGAGCAGGGAGACGCCGCTGGCAGTGTAGCGCTGCTCCTCCAGCCGCGCTCAGCGGCTCCGCCAGCGCCTTCAGCCAGGGGCAGGGAGAGGTAGAGGGGGGAGGAGCGCGCGGCCCGGGCCTGCGCCGGCGGGGTGGGACACGCCGGGCGTGCCCCGCTCGGCCGAGGTCGAGGTCATGGTGGGCCGCCCCGCGTCCCGGGGCACCCGCCCGGGAGCAGCCCGGGCGCGGGTGAGGCCCGACCCATTCATTCACTTTTATTCTTTAACTTTTTATTTTTAAATAATTTTAAACTTACAGGACAATTGCAAAAAAATAATACATACAGAGAACTCCAAGATACCCTGCCCAGATACCTAGATCCAGCAATTTCAACATTTTGCCACATTTGCTCTATCATTCCCTCTTTCCCTCCCTCTCCCTCCCCCCCCCATTATCTTCTAAGCATTCAAGAGTAGATTCTATACATTGTGCTCCTTGAACACTTAATGCTTCTATGTACATCCCCTAAGAACAAGGATATTCACTTATGTAACCACCTTAAGTGCAGTTATCTCACTCACTTTTTTTATTCATTCATTTTCATAGTTACTCACGTTTTAAAAATTTATTTAAAATTTGCATTCACACACATTTACTAATACCTTCTTTATAGTAGGTCCTATTCCTGGCACTGGAAACACAGACGGGAGACATGAACCAGGCCCAGTCTCATGGAGAAGATAGCCATAAGCACAAATAAGTGCAATTTGAGATAATAAGTGCCATGAAAAAGGAGGGTCTATGTTGATGGTGCCTAGAGGAGGAAGCCCCTTCCTGTGTGTTGGATAATCAGGGAGGGCTTCATAAAGAAGGGAAAATTTGGGCTCCACCTTGAAGGGTTATGGATTTTGGAGAAGAGGCAAGGTATACCGGGTGGAAAGGGGACATTACCAAAGCAGAGAGGCATGTTTGGAGAATAGTCACTAGTGGTTGGCACATGGAGGGAATTTTGTGAGAGGAGGCTGGAGAGGGTAGCAGGAGCCAGGATGTGAAACCCATGAAGCTCCTACTGAGAGGCTTGGACTTTTCTCATTAGGGTAGAGAGTTCCAAGTGGCCTCCCAAGCATGACTCAATCATAAATTCTTCATGAGTGCAACTGTGTGATAGTTCTCTTGATAGTGCTGTGGGAACCATTCTTGGGCCTGTGGGTATTGGTCAAGGCTTTCTCATGATTCCAGTGCATATGGGGGTTTTATTCAGACCAGTCCCCTTACCAAGAATTCTTGTTCATGCCCTGGCTTCAGGATGTCAGCGTAAATGAATTGAACTTCTATAGTTTATAAATAGTGAGTTTTAATAATTGTCAGGGACAGTAACTACTCATTCCACCCTACTTCATGGCTCCCGGTGATATGAGTCACTCCACAGTAGCAAGGGAAGACTGCACACTCCTGGGCTATTCATTCATTTTAAAGTTCAATCATACTTTAGCAAAACTATTTTTGCTAAAAATCTCAGGTAGGTTGTATAGTGGACATTTGGACTGAGGGCAGTTAGGAGCACTTAAAGGTCGACAAGAGAAGTATAACACATCAGATTAGCATTCTAATCTAATTCTAGATGGATTAACAGGAAGAGATACTGAAGCCAGAGATCACTGAGGAGGTTGTCACAGTAATTGAGACCTGAGCTAGAGCTGAGATGAAGGGAATGAGATTTACAAATAGTACAACAGTAGGTAGAATGCAGTCAGGTGTGTGAGTGATTAACAAACCATGCACATTCTGCTGCAGGGTGGGAAAGGGAATTCAGGAAGGGCTTCCTGGGAGAGGAGGCACTGAGGTTGCTACCACTGTGGTCCATACCAGCATCATCTCTCATCCAGATCATGGCAATAGTTTCTTAACTGGTCTCCATGCCTCCACTCTCTCACCTGCTTCCTTTCCATTCTGCTTGCAGCCAAAGTAATCTTTTCAAAGGCAAATAAGTTATCACCCCTCTGGTTAGAACTCTTCCATAGCTTCCTATTGCTTGCAGACCATGGTAAGAATCTTTGTTTTTATCCTACCAGGCTCTACATGATCTAGTTGCTCTCTACTTGCCTCTCACAAGCTTCTCTCCCTCTTGCTCTCTGAGACCTGCCATCCTGACCTTCTGCCTTGGGAAACTCTCTTTATCGTATCTCTTTCCCTTTTACTTGGTTGATTCCGACATAACAGCTCTTCTTTTTTGTTTTTACTTTATAAAAAATTAAAAAAAAACAATAAAAAAACATTTCAAACAAAACCAAAACAAAGGAATAGGAAAAACAAATAACCTAAAATAACTACATTGCTTCCAACATGTTCCTACCATACCCCCCAAAAATTAACAAACCATGGTTGTTCCTGAGCATTCCCATAACATTAAAATTACCCTCCATAACTTATTTGTTCTTATTACATTATCGTTCCCCCTTCACTAGTTGGACAGCCTTCTAGAATGCTATTTTCTCAAAGAAGCCTTCTCTGACTCCCAGACTAGATCACATCTAAGTTCTACATCTCACGGCATCCTGTGCTGCAACTTCATAGCACTTAACACAGTTTTAAAATGTTGATAAAAATTAGTGTCCATCTCGCCCCCAGAATGTAAGTTCCTAGAAGATAAGGATTACATTTGTCTTGTTCATGGTTGTATCTTAGCACCTATGACACTATCATGCACTCAATAAATATGAGTTGACTAAAAGAATGAAAGTTGGAGCTCAGAAATAGCAAGTGTCAATATGGGCCAGGGTGGTCCTGGAGGTGAGGAGGAGTGTGTCTGGGTGGTGCTCAGGCTCATTTCCATCCCCCTTCCCCCTAACCTTCCTCTCCTTCTCTTGGCCTGGACGTCAGGTTCAACGAGACATTCCAGTTTCTGTTCTGGACCATGTTTGGCATGGAGGAGCACAGTGTGGTAGACATGCCTCAGTTTCTGGTGCCTGAATTCGTGGGTCAGGCCCTCTACGGTATCTTTACCATCGTCATGGTCATTGTGCTGCTCAACATACTCATTGCCATGATCACCAACTCTTTTCAGAAGATTGAGGTGGGTGAAATGAGGCAGGCTTAGGTCAGGGAAAAGGAAGAAAGGGTAGGAGAGGAATAAGGTGCTAGAAGTCAAGACACTTGGGTTCCTGCTCTGCCTCCACTGCTGACTTTGGAAAAGTTCTCCTTTGTAGGCCTCATTTTCCTTATCTGTAAAATGAGAGTCTTAGTAATGTTATTTCGCATCTCTGGACACCAAGACTAGCACTCTTTCTGTTTCATAGTGAGGGGGGAGTGTTATGGAAAAGAGGTGGGAACATGAGAAAGTAGAGGGAAGGAGATGGATGTGTTAGGGCAGGCTGGAGAATAGGCTGAGCAGGAATGGAATCTCAGAAGGATAAAAGATTATAGGCAGGAAACAAGAAAAGGGGGAGGCAAGCAGGGGAAATGTGATAGATGAGGATGGAAATAAGTATGGGGGAGAAGAAACTAGTCGGCACACGGAAGAATAAGAGGTGTGAAAATTGGGAGAAAGAGAAGGCAGACTGAGTGGGCAGGAGAACTGTGTACCAAAGTGGTCCTTGAACAGCCCCCTTCCTCCTGGCTCCTAGGATGATGCTGATGTGGAGTGGAAGTTTGCTCACTCTAAGCTCTACTTGTCCTACTTCTGAGAGGGCCTGACACTGCCTGTGCCCTTCAACATCCTGCCCTCTCCCAAGGCCATATTCTATCTTCTCAGGTACCCTCCCACCCACTCTACCCCCTGCCTGTGTTTTCCCAGGCCCTGTCCTCTGACTAATCCCTTCCCACCATCTAAATCTCTCAGGAGAATTTTCCAGTTCATTTGCTGTTACTGCTCCTGCTGCAAAACCAAGAAGCCAGAATATCCCCCAGTCCCTACCTTTGTAAGTACCTTCTCTACTTGTTGGTGTCCCTCACATCTGGCCTTCAACTGTATTGTCTATGCCATCTGTTTGTCTGTACATACCTACCTCTTCTTTGTTTCCAGGTGTGTTCCCCAGAAAGCCTGTTCCCAATTCCTCCTGTCTCACATGGTTTCCCTTTCCCTCTTCCTGGCCATGGCCATTCCCTAAATTTCCAACCCTGTTATCAACAGGCTTAAACAGAAATCCATACCACCTTTTCCCAAGCCACCAACACTTCTTCAGCTCCAGACAACCCTTCTTGCCCTGAATTGGGCCAAGACATGGTTGAACATTTTTCCAAATGGGGAAAAAAAGTTAGGAAGCCAAGGGGTAACTGTCCACAAACTGGGGAATTAGAAGGCTCCTAAAGGCTGGAGAGAACCAGGCATGCAAGGGGCTCACTGACCCTTCATTATCAGCTCCCTAACCCAGTCTGGCTTGGGCACAAGAGACTCATCCTAATTCAGACCAAGATTACTGCCAGATCTGCAGAGGGTTCTATCGCTTCCCTTTAAAACTTGTTACATAAGGATGTCTCTAAACCAGGGCCTCTGGGCGAAATCTACAGGGCCTCGGGCCAGTCTTAGATCTCTGAGGCCCCTTAATCCCTGGATAAGGAAGGCCCTCCCTTATCTGGTTGGTTAACAGTATGTTCAACAGACACTTACCAAAGCATATCCATACAAAATGGTGGTCCCTCAAGGTGTTCCCAGTCTAGAGAAGCAGACAGAAACAGTCTGTAATAGTACTAGACCATAAGCCTATGGTTGAAAGAAGCACAGGGAGCTATTGGAATTCATGGGAGAAACACCAGGCCCAGCCTAGGAATCAGGGAGCCTTCCCAGAGATGTTGAGGGCAGAATAGAATCTTGAAGGATAAGCAGAAGGTTGCCTCTTCATAAAGTGGAGAAGGGAGTACTAGGCTCGGGAAACAGCATGTGCAAAAGCATGGAGAAAACCTGACACATTCAAGTACTATATCCCCAAATTCCCTATTCATACCAGGATAGTCCCTAGCTCCAGACTATCCTGCATGGGCACTTCTCCCACCTTCCCAGATTTCTGACTCCAATTCTGGAATGACCACTCTTAACCCCTAGCTACTCCCTGGCTCTGTCCAGGCTGCCTGATGCATATTTGCACACCCACAGGACAGGATTCCTTCTACCTTGGGTGAAACTCAGCTTCTTCATCTGAGGTTATATTCAGTTTCCTAGGCCTGAGTCCAGTCCTCAATAGGCAGAATCTCTGCAGATCAGCTGGCTAGGAGTCTCCCAGCCCTCCACTGTACCCCCTCTGAGGTCTCACCCTTCTTCCAGATGCCCATACATCACTGCCTTGCTCTTTGGTGATCCAGTCAGGTGTCCCATAGCCACCTTACCCTGCATCTTCAGGAGATGGCCTCCCAAAGTTCTTCCTTATTTACCGATTTAATTTCCTTATTACTAAAGCAAATATCATGCAATGGCTTGGCTTAAACAATGGGAAATTATTGGCTCATGGTTTTGAGGTTAGAAGTCCAAATCAAGGTATCATCAAGGCAATGCTTTCTTCATGGAGGCTGGCTGCCAGGACCCTTGGTCCTTGGCTCCTCTGTCACATGGCAATGCACATGGCAACCTCTCCTTTTTCTTCCAGGCTCTGTTGACTTTCAGCTTCTGGCTGCTCCCTCCCTGGTCTTCTCTCTCTATGACCTTCCCTATAAGGACTTCAGTAATAAGATTAAGACCCATCCTGGGCCACACCTTATCTGAAGTAACCCCACCAAAAGGTCCTATTATTTACAAGGATTCACACCCACAGAAATGGATTAAGTTTAAGAACAAGTTTTTCTGGGGCACATAGCTCCAAACCACCACGTTCATACAAGAAAAATACTTTATACACTCTGTAGCTGAAAGGGCCCATCATTTGCTTTCATGACACTGCTTGCTCCATCTTTGTCAATCTCATCTCTCCTTTAAAAATATTTAATAAGTTGTTTTGCTATTTTACATTATAAAAGTAAATAGGCTAAATACGAAATATTTTTACAGTAGATAAAACAAGATAAAAATAATTGTTTCTTTAGCATTAGAAAGAGCTCCTCTTCTATGTCAGGCACTGTACCACCCTGGGAAGTAGATATTACTTTCTCTATTTTAAATTTGGAGATACTCAAGCTTAGAGAAGTTCAATAGCTTCCCTGGGACACACAGCTGTTGAGTGACTGAGCTGGGATTTGAACCCATGTTTTCCAAGTCCAGTGGTCTGCCTGTTACAGCTGTGCTAGCTCTATCATCTGAACCATCTGCCCTACCTACCAGCCTGGTACTGTCCTGAGTCCTAAAACTGAACCCAGAATCAATCTTTCTAATTTGCAGGATGACTTCCATCTCATATGCAAGAGAAAATCCTTGCAGTTGCCTCCCCACATCTCTAGCTCTACCCCTCTGCAGAATTTGAAGGGCAGGGTTAGCCTGGACTAATTCAACCCAAGAAAACCAGGGTTGGGTCAGTAGCAGAAAAGGAAGTTCAACTCTGCCCTGCACAACCTGTTTCTGCACACACCATCTTCCAGCCCCCAGCCCTGCCACCCACCCCCTGGTCCTCTTGCAGTTGGCCCTTTCCCAACTTCTGTCTCCCTATCCTCTACCTTCCAGAACTGTGTTGTGAAGTGGGGGCAGACCAGGATCTAGGTGTGTGGTCTCCAAAGACAAAAACCCGCACAAGCTCTGCCTCAATTTTTTATTGCTTGGGGCAATAAAAGTGGGGAGTGATTAGGGGAAGGCTGGAGGTGGGCAATCCCTCTCACCCTCCTGTCTTCCCATCCCAGGCCAATCCCGGGACAGGGGCAGGGCCTGGGGATGGGGAGCAAGGATCCTACCGCCTGCGCATCATCAAGGCCCTGGTCCAGCGTTACATCGAGACCGCCAAGCGTGACTTTGAGGAGACCCGTTGGAAAGGTTAGCTGTCCTCCTCCAAGCCTTCCTCATTCTGTTTTTTGCTCCGCTGGGATAAATGCCCCACACCCAGCCTGTGTTTATATGTGGCCCCATCCTACCCTGACCTTGGAAGCCACAACCTGCATGTTGTGGCTCCTTGCACTCCTACCCACTGGCCCATTCAGACATTTATTCCTCTCATTCCTGCCCTCATCCCCTAATCTGTTCATTTATGATCATTTGCTCCCTTACCCATTCACTTATTCACTTAAGTCATTATTCACTGATTCACACATTCAACCAATATCCAGGCCCTGTAGGCAGGGATGGGGAGGTGGGGAGGGGGAGAATTGCGTAGAGCAATTATTTTGAAGGGAACATGGGAAGGTATAAGGATAGAATACCAGACCTTGAACTGAGCTCTGAATAATGGGTATGAGCTAGACAGGTGTCGATGGGGGTGGATGTACATATATCTACCCATTCAAATCCTCCTCCCCACCCCACCCCACCATGACTCCTGGTCCCTTTTCTGGTCCATAAGACTTTCCTTCTTTATATCTCCTAGACTCACCTTTCCCCCTCCCCAGATTCATCAGCCTCAGATTTTGCCTAACCATCGAAACCATAGTCCATAAGCCAGTCCCTCACCTCTTCCAGGTCTCCTCCCTCAAGACTCCCATCAGGGTTTCCCTGGAGTACTGTCAGGGGAGGAAGTGGTATGGAGCAGGCTCATCTCCTGAGAGCTCTCCCCCTCAATACTGTGTCTCCCTTAGACCTGGGCAACAGACTGACAGAGCTGACGAAGACAGTATCTCGACTGCAAAGTGAGGTGGCCAGTGTGCGACAGACTCTGGTGGAGGGAGGGACACCTCGGCCCCCTGATGGTGCCAGCATCCTCAGTCACTACATCACCCGAGTGCGCAACAGCTTCCAGAACCTGGGGCCCCCATCCCTGAGACCCCAGAGCTGACAGTGCCAGGGATTGTGGGGACCCAGGTATCTTCAGAAACCACACCCCAGGTTCCTGGAGGGGCCAGGACTCCAGCTTCTAAAGAGTCTGGCCCCTCCTCTCCAGCTCATGTGCTAGTACACAGAGAGCAGGAAGCAGAAGGGGCTGGGGACTTGCCCCAGGAGGAGGGTTTGGAGACCAAAGAGGAGTCCTGATGCAGTGGGAAGGCCCCTTCTTCTGTTGCTGGGTAGAGCAGGTTAGATGGGTGGTGAGGGTGGGGTTCACCTGGTAGGAGCCTATACTGCTTTCCTTGCCTCAATAAATTTCTGCTCTGAATGTTAGATGCCTCCAGGGTACATGAGAATCCTAACTCTTGATGTTTTGTGGTCCCCCATCCCCACCCCTACAGAAACACCGACCCTTGTGGGAGCAGGGCAGAGAAAATGGTTTGCTCTGGGATCCTAGAAATCTTGGGCTGATGATTTGACTTTGGGTTCCTCAAATGTTTTAGTGGAAGGAGTTCCAGACTGGGAGGCAGGAGGCCTGGCTTCAACATCACCTCTCCTCCTTCCGTGGCCTTGTATTCCTCATCTGACAAATAGGGCTGAGGAATCCACCTGTTCTCCTTCCTGCCTTCAGGGTTGCTGTGAGGAACCTCTGGCTGTTAGAGCTTCTGGGTTTGCAAGTTAGAGTATATGACAGGGTCTGAACAAGGGTTTATTTCTAAGAGGGACCAAGAATTTATTCTTTGTACTTCCTCAGTCCCCAAGCCTGGCAAGGCCAGAGCAGGACAGACAGTCCAGTCTAATGGAATAAACCAATCATGAAACTTGATGTTTCCACACTGCAACACTTTTTAATCAAGTGACCATCATATCCTTGCTTTTTCTGGGAAGTCCCCACCACACAGCGTGGCTCCTTCCACCCCACCATAGCCTCAGGTTCCCCCACATCCTGGCCTTAGGAAGACGGCGGCTGGGGCTGGGGCTGGAACCATGTTTTTCTTTCTTGAGGCTGTTTGATGCCCCACTTCTTCAAATGAAGTCATCAGTTCCAAGGACTCCTGAATGGCAGGTATTGAACCTTTAGGGCCCAGCTCCTGAGAGCTGGATCCCCTCTGGGGCCAAGAGAAGGTTCTTCCAGGAGAGCAGAGAAAAGACCCCCTTGGAGGGTGATTCTGGCTGCTCCCCTGCTGGAGAGAGAGGAAAAGAAGTTGACGGGGTCACAAGGGCCAGGGAGAGTTGACACAGCTGAAGAAGGGGGCAGGTGGGTGACTCACTTGGTACTGACATACAGCCCCAACTCTTCTCCCCTGAAATAGACAGCACAGTGAGGTCTTTACATAGACAGATCCTCCAACCCCAAACTTCCCTGGCACAGGCCATTCTCCCTTTCAATCCATCTTTCCCTTCTCCTAAATGCAAACTTCTGACTTCCTTTCCTTGTCCTTTTCCCAGGAAATCTTTCCAGATTATCCACCCATTCCTGCTCCCACCCAAGCCACAGTCACTCCTCCATTCTATCCTCCACCTCAGCACTTGGGAACAGCACATTCATATCTTGTCATTCTGCTGAAGCCCAGGGCCTCTTGAGATCTGAAACAGTACCCCTAACTCTTTCCTCTGCTTCCTAACATCTTTGGCCAGGTTCTTTTAACTAAGGCTAGAGTCACAAGAAGGGAAAACCCTCTGAGGCTGGACAATCCCGAGTTAGGCTGGGGATTGTTTACAGAATCGTCTGAGAATATTCACGGATGCAGAAAACACTCACAGGACCTACTGAGAGCTGATAGAACCTGAGTCACAGAGGACAATAACTCACAGAGGACAGAGGGCTGACTTCTAGCCCAAAACCAAGTGGCTCTCCCTGAAGGCACTGGGGAATGTAGGAACATCCTGGCTTATTTCACCCACCCTGCCCTGCCTGCTACCCCCATGCACAGCTTACCACCCAGATAGGCGCAGTTAAAGTGGCTACAGGTCTGATTATAGCTCCACAGAGTCACTAGGCTCCGGGGTCCATCCTGGGAGAATCTGGTGACCAAGAATACTTCATGGGGGGGAATCAGCACCTCACGCTCCTCAGGAAAGACAGACAGGGCCTGGATAGGGGCCCCAAAGCAAGTCCTTAGAGAGAAGAGGGTGGCATTACCAAATCTGCGGGCCACTGCCTCATCCAGGGAGCTGGAGGCGAATTGGCCCAAGCGCACAGAGTCCCCCAGCCTCTTGGGTTCGAAGCGAAGGCTGCCCACACCGCGGAACACCACCTCCCCAGGTTTCCTGCTGCAGCCCCCGCTGCCCCGCAGCAGCTGTAGGGCCCGGGTCAGGTAGAAATGCAGGGCCTTGAAAGGAAAGTGCCTCATGTAGAGCTCCCGGGAGCCACCACCTGTCCGCACAGCCTGGTTCAGCTCCCAGTACAAGGTGTTAGATGAGTTGGTGTAGACCAGGATGGCCACTCCGTGCTGGGCCTGGAAGCCAGGGGGCAGGGTGAGCCCTCGATGCCTGTGCTCCCAGGCTCCCTGAGCTGCCTTCCAGGACTCCCGCAGCAGAGCATGGCGGGCCATCTCCTCCTTTAGCAGGGCGGCTGCCTTCTCTTCCATCTCCTCCGAGCAGCCCACATAGGCATCATCAAAGGTGTCTGGAGCCCAGCCCAGGGGCAAGATGGGAACAGCCTGGGCCTATGGAGGTAAGGAAGAGAGGAGCCACGCAGGAATAGGTGAGTTCAGAGCACTGGACGGGGGTCCTGGTGGCAGATCAGTTCAGAAACAGAATCTCAGTTCTGTGTCCAAATATCTGCTGTATGAAATTTGGATAGGGCTCAAGCAGAGGCTTAAATAACACAGACATTGGGGTCTGATGGACATCCATTCAAATCCTGACTTTACCACCTACTAGCTGTGGGAACTTGTGGAGTCTGGGCGTCAGGTTCTCCTCCTATTAATTAGGGATACTTCCAACCTCATAGGGTTGTTGTGAGGGTTAACATGTAGATCTTCATTTCTTTACAACCTAAAAGGGGCCATCTTGTCATTGGGGAGGTTCCCGCATTTCGTCGGAGGTGGAGCTGTATAGCCTTCAAGGGCTTTTCCCGCCCTAAGATTCAGTTTGTAGATGGTACCCAAATATACAGCTAATGTCCAATTACCTTCCATCCCCGATACCCAAATCCTCTTTCCATCCTCCTCAGACTTCCTCTCCTCCATCAGGAAGCCGTTGCAGGTGCTCAGCAAACACATCAAGTTATTCCTCTCCTACTTTAGAAGCCTTTATCCCCAAACTGGGGCAGGGAGGGGCTGCCAGGATTACAGTACACAGATACCCAAAGGGATTTGCCCAGACTGAACCCATGATGGGAGGTGGGAAATGGGGAGCAGAAAGGTGGAGGCAGTCCCTGGGGAGTGATGGCATGAAGGAAGGAGGATCACAGGAGGAGCTATGGGAGGCAGTGGGGATTCTGGGAGAGGGAAGATGATTAAGGGGAGTGGGAGAGTTTTAGGGAGTCAGCTACCCGCTCCACCTCCTCAGGGTCTGCCTTCCAGTGCCCTTTATGACAAGGGTTTTGGTTCCCTCCAGTTACCTGCCAGAGGGTGTGGAGACCAAGACAGCTGAGGGCGATGAGCAGAAACGCCATCATCGTCCCAGGGGCAGACTTCGGGAGGGTGAGGTCCGAGTGACCGCAGAACCAGAGGCGACGGAGTCCTGGCTTTGATGGGCTGGGGGGCGGTGTTAGGGGGGTCCCTGGTCCAGGACTGGGCCCCAGGCGTGGGCGGGGCCAAGGGCCGGCCTAAGGAAGTGGGCGGGGCCTTGGATTTTATTGTTCCCCAGCACAACTCCGGGGGGGCTCCCCTCCCCAGACTCCGGGGCGCCCCCAGATGACGGACGTGAAGGCATAATTTGCCTCTGTCTGGAGAGGGAGGGAGCGAGTGACTAAGAACTCACCTGTAGTTCCCGGAAGCCGAGAGCAAGAAGGCGCACTGATGGTTTGGGGCAATCGGGGGCTAACTTCTGGGCGGGCGATGCGCTCGCTGTCCCCGGAATACGACTGATAAACAAAGTCCCCGCGGCTAACTATAGCCCCCGCGGCGGTAATCGGACACCGCCCTTACCCTACGACTGACACAGAGGTGGAGGGAGCGGGAGCGGCGGGGATAGGGGCTTAGGGGCGTAACTCCTCTTCCCGAGGACTGCGAGTTCTTTCTCCAGGAGCTTCTCTGGCTCCAAGCAAGGCCGGAGTGGGGGCAGGAGACTTGTGAGACCTGGCCTCTTCCTCAGGTGGGCCCTGAACCGGCCGGGCCCCGGCTCCCACGGGCCAGGGAGTCCCGTGAGGGTCCCGCCCGCCGAGAGGTCACCCGTGGAACTCGCAGCTTTGCATGCAATTTGCATATGGCCCACGCGGTGGGTCACAGGAGTGAGCAAATGTGCAGCCTCCGCCCCCCTCTGTAAAGTAGACCAGATGCAGAAGCTTCCGTCTGACCCTTTCTCTCTGGACCTCTCAGACTCAGGTGACCCCATGTTTACAAACATTAGCTTTTCCCTCCACCTTCTTTGAGTTTTTCTATAAATAACCCGGCTCTGAGTTTTGGATGCCCAATCAAAGGTAATGGAAGAAGGGACCAGCTGGGGAATCGGTAAGCCTCTGGAAAGGGCTTTCTAAAAGCCTGTGCCTGAAAGGTGCGAAACAATATACAATATGATCATAAAAATAGTAAATCTTGGGTCCCTATATCCATATCAAGTGAAACCAACAGTAATGAAAGAGTACCAGAAATCAAGTGTCCTTTCCTGAAGATAAAATTTTTACATTCACACAAAAACATAGAAATTAATATTTATATGCACCTATGTTTGTGGCTTTTGAAAATTGACAGAATTAAAAAGTGCAAGAGACAAACCTAAATCTGAATAGGAGATTTTGATACAAGGCTCTCAGCAACTGATAGGATAAGATAAAAGATCAACAAGGATGTACATTAATTGATTATCATGAATAATAAATTATATTTAATACAACAATAAAAGTCTGCACCTGGAGGTGGGTTGGGGGACACGCACCCGGAGAGGCCAGAAAAATTGGGGGTCCTGGAAGTCAGGGTTTAAGAGATACTGCCTGTTGGGGCTGGGGGTGGGCATGGGAGGTGAGCCCTATCCAAAGGCCTCCATTCTGGTCTGGCTTATCATTTAACCCCATCCTTGACCCCCCATCTCCTCAGATTGTCAGCCAAATAAAGAGTTTTCCTTCAACCAGGATCCTGCTTTCTCCAAAAATCTTTCCAACAGGAAGACAACCTGTGTGTCTAAGCTTGGGGGAAAGTCGCAAGGGAGTAGGAAAGAGCAGCGTTCCCAAAAACTCAGTGCTTGTTAGTCAAACTCAGCTTCGAGACAAATTATTTTGCCTGCTTTCAATGAGATGGACCACCCCAAAGCTCTCTTCGATTAGAAATTCAGGAGCCCGTCTATTGTTTACCATTATTTTAAAAACGGAATGTAGCCTACATATCTCGCCTGCCTCACTCCTTGATGGGACCTGTATTTGCAGTTGCTGGAACAGCTGGGACAGTTGCTGGGGCCATAGCTACTTTATCCTCCTCACCTCATCTTCTGGCCTTGGGGAATTACTCCTCCCATCCTAGGACCTGTAATCCCAAGAAAGTCCCCAAGAGATGAGTCAAATCTCATTGGACAGAGAGCCCGAGGCAGGGGCAGAAAATTCTCTTACGTCACCTGGCAAGTCTGAGATGGATCTGGGACCCTGGAACCAGCCTCCTTGACCCAGACATCTCTCCTTGCACCTTGGGTGAGTCTTGATGTTCACACGAAAGGCACAAAATATAAGAAGATGCTCTCTGAGGCCAAGGATGCTGGATTCTCGATGCCTCAGCCCACGTTCTCCCTGACTTCAGGGATTCCCTTTATTCTGTGAGCACTGGCTCAGGCCAAATTGGGCAGAGGCTGGTGTTCCTGAGCCTTTAGGAGACATCCAGAAATAGATGGGGGCAGTGTCACATTTCTGAGCAGCTGTGTGGGGGGAGGTGTAAGGGAAGGAGGATTGACAGTATAACGGAGAAACCCGCCCAGTGCAGGAGACCAGCCCATACTACCCCACCCTGGAGAAGCCCAGGTAAGGAGCACCCACCCTACTCCTTGGGGGCCAGGCAGGAAAAGGGTTTTGTGAGGAGAAGTTTGGGGGATTAATGATGGAGTTTTGGGGAGTAATAAGGGAAAGTTTCAGGGAACTTTTGATTGGAGAGGTTTGGGAATCCTAGGGAGGTTTGGGCCACTGGAAAGTTTGGGGAACCCTGGGAAGAGATTTAGGGGTCACTGCAAGGAGCTTTCCCAGAAGAAAATGTTGAGTGAGGGCCAAGATAAAGGGAAACTGACAAAAGCAGTGCCCTGAGCAGGATTAGACGAAGGACAGAAGGACAGCTACCCAAGCAGGGGCAGTGGGGGGCAAGAGTGAAAGAAGGCCAAGTCACTGAGCCCCTCAAATGCCAGGACAGGGAGATTGGACTCTGTCCTGAGGGCATGAAGGGATTTTTTGTTTTGTTTTGTTTGAGTTTTTTTTGCTTTTTTTCTGGACATATCCTCATCTTTTCCTTCATAATTTTCATCCCTGCATTTTTACTCTGCATTTCAAGGTATTTTTTTCCTGTCACAGAGGATTTTTAAGCAGGTAAGTAACATGACCAGAATTGTCTTTTAGAAATATTGCTCTCCCTGCTCTGTGGAGGGTGGATTAGCACAGGTGACAGTGGAAACAGGAGATCAGTGAGGAGGCAGGTGCATACCTGAGCCAGGGCAGGGGATGTGGGGATGGGAAAAGGGAAGGAGAATCTAGGATTTCCCATAGTGTGCCAAGCATTAGTTGCATACATGTCTGACGAATGACTGAATGAATGGACACCCCAGGTGAGGAGCCTGGGTGACTGGTATATTACATGAGACTCTTCCAAGGCAAGTTAACTGGAACTACCCTCACTTGATTAAACCTAAAGAGGCATTTCTCACAAGGATACCAGGGAATCTCAAGGAACCCAAGGGCCAGATGTGAAGAGCCCCTAGGAACCCAGGGAGGAGCCTCACTCCACTTGTGCTTTGGAAGCAGCTCTTTCTGTCTCTCAGCTCTCCCTTTCTCATCCCTTCCCCAACTTCAATATACCCATGACCTCCAATTCTCTCTTCTTATGGGACACCCTGTTATCTTCTGGATATCTGCCCCTGAAGAGCCCACATGTTCCAAACTAAATTTACATTTCCACTCCAAACCTGCTCATTTATTCAATATATATTTTTAGTGAGCACCCATTATGTGCCAGGCAGCAGGCTGTTATTAGGACTAAAATGACCAAGATGAGCTTTTAAAATCTACTCTGCTCCTCTACTGTGTTTCTAACTTGGAGAATGGAAACCTGGATGCCATCCTTGATTTTTTCCCCCTCTCTCTCATTCTCTACATCCCACCAGACACTAAAATCCAGTACCTTTGACCCTAGTAACTCTAGATCTAGTCTCACTGCCATTACTTTAGTACAGGCCATATCATCCAATGTCCTCAATCTGATTTTACAGTTCTCCTTCCCCACCCAAGTCTATCTCTCTAACTGCCTTGTCTCTCTGCAGGACAGAGATGGGGACACAAACAGAGCAGTGGAGAGGCAGCAAAAGACATAGTTGGCCCAGTGAGCTTTCGCTATGTAACCATTTTGCTATATGCCACAAAATCTCAGTGGCATACAACATGCATTTATCATCATGCTTGTGGGTCTTCAGGTTGACTGTGGATTGGCTAATCTAATAGGTTGCCCATCTAGCTCACCTGGGTTCCTCCTCATTGTGTATTGGCCTCAGGTCTGCTCTTTTTATGTTCATTCTGAGGTCCAGGCTGAAGGAGCAGCTTTGATTCACATTCTTATGGTTTGTAATCCAAAAGAAAGAAACACTCTCTATCTTAATTTTGGTTGTCCCGAAAGCAGACACAGACACAAGGACTTCGGTACAGTAAGCTTGTTTGTGAGGTGAACCCAGGAAGTATAAGTGAAGAAGCAGAACAGTGAACAGAGGAGAGATAAAAGTCAATAAAAAGTGTGGTATTAGGCAGATAACCACTAGGGTCATCTGGGGCTCCATCTCACTGGGGACCCTCTGAGGGACAGGGAATCTGACTTCCATCCCTCATGGGTTGAGAGTTGTCCTTGGGGATATTAAATCCTCTGCACTTTGGGGGTGCCCTGTGCTTGCAGGTGCTGGAGAAAGTCTCAGGCACAGAAAGATGTGGGGCACTGGAGGTGAGAAGCCATCAGTATCCATAAGAATGATCCATCCCACCTGCAGATAGACTCAAAGGTGGGCTGAGGACATGTGAGTTGGGGAATCAACAGTGTCTGGTATACCCTCTCTCTCCCAGCATCCATATATAAAATCCCAGGAAAGACTCTGATTGGCCCTGCTTGGGTCATGTGTCCAACCCTGAACCAGTCACAATGGCTGGGGCATTAAAGTACCAGTTCTGGGTCATGTGTTCACCCCATGGGGGTGCACAGGGCAATGAAAACCCCACCTAAATCCTGTGGACTGGATACTCCATGGGAAAGAGAGGATCTATTTCAGGAGCTGAGGCTTAACAAATCTTGGAATCTTAGTCTCAGAATCAAAATCTGATTCTCTCTAATCCTAAATATAAAAACATACATGTGTTTTAAAATTAATTTAGTTATTTTTATCAGCAAGGTTGTAGGTTCACAGAAAGATCATGCAGAAATACAGAGTTTTCCCATACACCCACCCCCATTTTTAATATTTTGTATGAGTATGGTTTCTTTGTTACAACTGATGAGAGAATATTTTTATAATTGTACTATTAACTATAGTTCATAGTTTACATTAGGGTTCACTGTGTTGTACAATCTTACGTTTGTCTTTTTTTAAAATTTTTATTCTAGCAAGATATATAGCAACTAAAACTTCCCCTTTTAACCACATTCGGATATATAATTCAGTGGTGTTAATTACATTACTATCACCATTATACATTAACAAAACTTTCCCATCACCCCAAACAGAAAATCTGCAAGGATTAAGAATTAACTTCCCCTTCCCTACCTGCACCCAAGCCCCTGGTAACTTATAATCTAGATTCTGACTCCAAGAATTTGCTTATTCTAATTATTTCATATTAGTGAGATCATACTACATTTGTACTTTTGTGTCTGGCTTATTTCACTTAACAAGATGTCTTCAAGATTCATGCATGTTGTCACATTATCAGAACTTTGTTCCTTTTCAAAGCTGAATAATATTCACTTGTATGTATACAACACATTTTGTTTATCCATTCATCAGTTGATAGATACTGGGTTGCCTTCCATCATTTGGCAATTGTGAATAATGCCACTATGAACATTGGTGTGCCAATATCTGTTCAAATTCCTACTTTCAATTCGTTTTTCTTAGTGTAGGTTATAGTTTTCTGTTGTCTAAACATCTGACCTCCTAGACCACCCCAATCAGGTTTTCCCAGACAAGAACAGGCTCAGGTCACAGAAGGAGGAAATATTCAGTATCTGGTTTCCCTGATGGTTTTTCTTAGAGGATTGATACACCTGTGCTTTTCTGCCTGGCAGGTGCACCTGTCAGCCTGTCAGTGCCTGTGTAAGAGGGTGTGGCCTGTGGCTCTCCTACCCCAGGCTTTGGGGTCTGGTTCTGGAAAGGTGGGCAGTAGAGCTGGGCCCCTCGCTTTCCTCTTGGGAAGCTATGCCCCCTTTAGAGATGTCATCTGCATATCAATAAGTTCTTTGTTTCTCTGACTCCACTGATCAAAGTGTTCTGATTTCAAAATGGCTGAGGCCATCTTTACTGTAAAGCACTGCGGGCTGAAAACAGCTGAGGTTTTCTCCACAGAGAGAAAGGGACAGAAAAGCTCCCAGGTTCACCCGTCAGCCAGAGATAGCACCCGATCCTCTGAGCTCCTTGTCCTGAGACAGATTATGTCCCCTGACTCTCCCAAGATCAGTTGTTACCAAAAGCCTCTATGTGCTTGTTGAGGATTTGCTGTCTGTATTGAGCAGTTAACACTAAAATCCCAGTTGGAGCCGGGCTGGGAGAGTGCTGCTCTCTAGCACTGCGAGGCTTCCATGAGAGAGGGGCTCTCGGCTCTTGGCTGTCAGCGCGGGTCTGCAGTTTTACTTACAGATTTTATGCTGCGATCTCGGGCATTCCACCCAACTCAGGTTGGTGGATGATGAGTGGACAGTCATGTTTGTCTCCCTGCAGTTATTCCAGGTTATTTACTAGTTTTTTGGTCATTTATGGATTGTTCTGGGGGAAACTAACAGTCTTCCACTCCTCTCTATGCCGCCATCTTAGCTCCTACTTCTGTTTGTCCTTTTGTTGTTGAGTTATAGGTTTTCTGTATAAATTCTGGATATTAAATCCTTATCAGACATTTTCTTCCATTCTGTAGGTTGTCTTTTACTTTCATTACAGAGTCCTTTGATGCACAAAAGTTTTTCATTTTGATGAGGTCCCATTTATCTATTCTTCTTTTGTTGCTTATGGTTTGGGTGTAAAGTCTAAGAATCTATAAAGCAATGCATGTTTTAGTTAAGCTGAACTGATGGAAAGCAACAAAAACTCAATAAAGTTAACTTGAGTAATGGGATTTATTTTAAGTAAGCACATGTGTAGGAACCCAGGGAAAACAGGAAGCCAAGTCCCAGAAAGGGCAGAAACCAGAGTAAAGTCACTGTAGTAAGAGAAGGATCTGTGGTTAAAGCCAAGTCACAGTGTCCAATGCAAGTTCACACCTTCATTATAGGAAACAAACCTCATTGTTGGAGTCTTTCTGGACTAGACAGTCAACAATCTCAAAGCAGTGACTGTTTGCAGAAAGGGTTTCTAGTAACGAGTTTTCACAGAGCCCTGTATTTCCTTTCCTACTTCTTTCCATGCAGACTGGGCCTGGAGTTCATTCCTTTCCTGAAGCAGTTCAGTGTATATGCTGGAGAGCCCCTACTGCAAACTCTAATACTGTGAGGAACAGACATCCAAGCCCATTGTCCTTTAATTCATTACCTCTTTAAAATTTCCTATGGCAGCAGCTGCCAAGGCCTTCAAAGCTTTTTTCTCTGGTAGATTCCAAGAGACCACAGACTGTTAGAGCGCAAGCAGTTTTTTGCTACCACATACTCTGCCCGTTAACATTTCCTCCTATAATGGGGAGAGTGCCTAATGCCCTACAGCCCTCTCTGATCCCATTTTCAAGTCTATATTTTCTGTATTTCCACTGATTGGCTCTTCATGTAAGCCCCATTCTGAGTACAAATTTATTTCAATTAAGCTCTTTTGCAACTTGAAATTCCACACTCCATCTCCAGTTCAAAAGAGCTTAAAAAGCAGGGATGTGTTTTGTCATTGTTGCTGTACATAATTTTACCCTCAGTACATACTACATTACAGATGCTCAAGAAATTTCCATTGAATAAATGAATAAGCAGGCTCTGAGGGAAAGAAGATAATGAGTTCAGTTATGGACATGTTAAATTTGATAAAAACTACTGTCAACCCCATAGCCCAGAGAATCTCACAGCTCAACTTAAATTGTATATTGGCCATTACAGAATCTTGGGTTTGGAGAGTCATAAAACTAAAGACACATAGAATGCCAGTATCTTAGAGTAACTGAACTATCAAAACTTAGGCCCCTCAGAGCCAGAAGGAATCATGGAGCAGGGACTCAGCCTGAATGAGATTAGAGACATGTAATACTTATGTGAAGGTACTGAAGAAGGGTTTCACCTTTCATCAAATTCTCAAATATAAAGAACCCTAACTATATTACCACTTGCATAAAAGCAGGAAAACAAATATCTGTGAAATTGTTTGTTTATGCATAGACTATCTTTAGAAGGATACATAAGGAAATGGGAACACTGGTTCCTCTCAGGAGATCAGGTTGAGGCTGAAGAACTGATGAGAAAAAGACTTTCTACTGTACCATTCACTTTTGTACTATTTAAATTGTGAACAATGAAAATATATTACCTTTTAGAATATTAAATTAAAACCTTAAGATATTAAAATTGAAGTTATGATTGATTTTATTGGTGATCAGAGAAATGCAAATTAAAAAGTAGATAGCATTTTTGCCTGCTAGTTATATGAAAAAATTTTAAAAGATCAATAATATCCAGCACTGGCAAACATGTGGAGAAAAAGGCATTCTCATTCACTGTTGGTAGGAGGGCATACTGGTACCTCTCTGGATGGCAATTTGGCAGTGCCTATCAAAATAAAAATATCATATTCTTTGAATCTCATTTTACTTCTTGAAATCTTCCCTATAAAATATGCACATATGTACATAAGGATTTACATAACTGAATACTCACTACAGTTTATGTGTAATATCCAAAATTAGGGGAAAAACTGTATATATTAATAAGGAAATGGTTAAATTATAGTTTAATTGTACTATGAAGCACCATGTTGCCATTTTAATGAACAAGGTAGATATATATTATATTGACATGGAAGGAAGTCTAAGAGACATTGTTTCCTGGGGGAGAAAAAAAGGTTATAGAATATGTATGTCTAAGCACGTTCCCTTTTTATTTTTGAAAAAAAATAAAATTAAAAAAAAACAAAAACAGACTGTAAACAGAAAACGATGTGAGCTTGTGTCTGTGTGTGTGTGTGTGTATTTATATATTATATTATTTGTATAAGTGTAGGAAAAGGTCCTAAAGGATACTGCCATCACTGGTCTCCCCCTCCTCACTGCAGGCAAGGGTAAAGCGACAGAGAAGAAAGGGGACCTGACTTTGTGATTCATACGCTCCTTTTTTAAAAAAACAAAAACAATAAGCATGCATTACTTGGTGTTTTAGTTTCCTTGGTGTTCCAGCATATATCATGCAATGGAGTGACTTCAACAATGGGCATTCATAAGCTCACGGTTTTGAGGCTAAGAAAAAGTCTCAATGAAGGTGTCATCAAGGTGATTCCTTCTTCCCAAAGACCAGTGTTCCGTAGCTGGCTGCTAGACACCCTTGGTCCCTGGCTCCCCTGTCACATGCAATGCACGTGGCAGCCTCTCCTGGCCTCTTTGTTCTTTTCTGGGTTCCGCTGAATATCAGCTTCTTGCTTTCTGTGCTTCTCTCCCATCTGTCTCAATTTCATTCTGCTTATAAATGACTCCAGTAATAGGATTAAGACCCATCCTGGGTCAAACCTTAACTGAAGTAACGTCATCAAAAGGACCTACTTATAATGGGTTCACATCCATAGAAATGAATTAAATCTAAAGTATGTTTTTCTAGGCTACGTACAGCTGCAAACCACCAAACTTTGTAATAAAATAAATAGAAGGGGGTGGAAGAAAGCACTGACATAGAAACCATCTGTTCCAATCCTGACCCAATGATGGGATGGCCTTTTTGTGGGGCCTCCTGAAGCCTTCAGCATGCCACCCACAGGGTGCAGGAGACTTGTGGTTCCCTCCAGGCACCCTCTGCACTCCCCAAATAATCTATATCTGTCCCTGCCCTAGAAGCACTTGAAGGCTTAAAGGAAGACAGCTCAGTCCACGGGACAGCAGAGAAAGGGCAGGCCCTCTGGATCCCCAGACCCTGCTCTAGGCCTGTTCCTGGAGTCCTGCCATGGCCCCACCAGCTGACCACTTCTGGATCTGTCCCTGTTCCTTGTAAGGCAGTTTGGTTCTAAAGATGGGCAACGAAGCCAAATGAGCAAGTATCGAAGAAAAGTTTTATTTGAGAGAAGCCTCAGGGTGGCCCCATCAGCAGAAAGGCTGTTGGGGGGAGGGGAAGCGTGCAGTTGGGTGTTGGGATTTCTTTTTATAGGAGTTTTTGCCAATCAGGAGGTTACATGGTGTAAGGTACGTGAACTTTGGCCAATAGGGGGTTACACATAGTTTATCTTGTAACTTTGGCAATGCCTGGTTTGTGCATTTGAACAGGAGAGGTGAGGAAGGAGGAAATAAATCTGTGAGGAAAGGGAAGTGGGGCAGTGATGGGCAAGAACAAAGAAAGTGGCATGAAAATAGGGAAAGGGAGGGGGCAGCAACGTGAGGCTTGGTCTGATCTGCAGCCTGGTTTTGCAAAACAGGGAGATGGGGGAGGGCCCAGAGCCCAGACCTAACATTTCTGACTCACTTCCCCCATCAGGTAAAGCCCAGACTCCTCACCACGGCAGTCAAGGCGCTTCAAGATTGGGCCTAGTCAATCTTTCCAACATTCCCACACCCCAAGCTCTGCCACACTAGATGAAACATCCTTCTCTCTTTACATTCAAAGAGTTCCTACCTCCAGTACTTTGCTCTTCCCATTCCTGCTGCCCCCAAACCTCTTTCTCACCCTAAACCCCAAAGTCTCCACTTGTTGAGATTTTGTTCTCCTATTCCTCCTTCAAGACCCTGTTCATTTGTCACCTCCTCCAGGAAGTCTCCCATGTTCCTTCCAGCAAGAAGGGCCGTCTCTCTCTCTTCTGAGCCTCTGCCACTATCTTGTGACTCTGTCTGCCTAAGACTGGGAGTAGTACAGAGTAGGTGTCAACTAATGTTTATTAAACTCTACAGATAAACTTACCCGTTTTCCAGATGAGGAGACTGAGACCCAAAGAGAGACAGTAACTTGTGCAGGGTCACCTCCAACATGCAGATTCCTGGCATGGTGTCTCTGCTGCTTGTGTCTGTCGGCCTCATGGAAGCACTTCAGGTATGGGCAGGGATGGTGGTCCTTCGCCATTCCCATCCCAGCAGGGAGCTGAGCTGTTGGCTCCTTCTGAACTCTGGAAGGAGAAACAGAGGGAGGAGAGAATGCTGATGCTTATCTGGGGATAACTCGTCCTGAGGGGGTAGCCCCAGACCCTGGTCTTAGGAAGCTTGCAGACAGCAGTTCCCCATCCCCTTCCCCTCCAGGTGTGTTTGGGGCCCTTAGGGCCTTTCTCAGCAACACAAGCCCTGCCTCAGTGTGTGCACGTGGTGCTGGGGTGGGGGCTGGATGATGAGAGTCCCATTCTCTCCCAGGGACTGTCCTCTCAGTTCCTAATGCTCCCTCCCCCTCACGCCCAGAGCCATCCCCTCACACGAAGGGACCTCTTCTCTCAAGAAACCCCCCTAGACATGGCCCTAGCCTCCTTTGATGACCAGTATGCTGGCTGTGCAATGGCCATGAGAGCTGCTCTCCCCGACCTCAACCGCACAGAGTTCCGGGTCAACAAGGTGTATGCCGATGGCTGGACGCTGGCAAGCAGCCAATGGCAGGAACGCCAGGCCTGGGGGCCGGAGTGGGGCCTCAGCAACACCCGGCCGCCCCTGCCAGCCCTAGGCTTCCGCGATGAGCATGGGGTGGCTCTCCTGGCCTACACTGCCAACAGCCCCCTGCACAAGGAGTTCAATGCAGCAGTGCGCCAGGCAGGCCGCTCCCGGGCCCACTACCTCCAGCACTTCTCCTTCAAGACGCTCCATTTCCTGCTCACCGAGGCCCTGCAGCTGCTTGGCAGGGGCCAGAATCAGTCCCGGTGCCGCCAGGTGTTCCGAGGCGTTCATGGCCTGCGCTTCCGGCCAGCAGCGCCTGGGGCCACCGTGAGGCTGGGGGGCTTTGCCTCCGCATCCCTGCAGAATGTCGCAGCCCGGCAGTTTGGTGAGGACACCTTCTTTGGCATCTGGACCTGCCTCGGGGCCCCTATCAAGGGCTACTCCTTCTTCCCTGGGGAGGAGGAGGTGCTGATTCCCCCCTTTGAGACCTTCCAAGTGGTCAACGCCAGCAGACCGGCCCAGGGGCCTGCCCGCATCTACCTCCGGGCCCTGGGCAAGCACAGCACATACAACTGCGAGTACATCAAAGGTGAGGAGGCTGGCATATGGGTGGAAGGTGGGCTTCCCCATCCAACAGGGACTTGGGCAAATCCCAGCCTCATCCCATTTTTAGGGGATACAAGCAAAAATATTACAAACAAACAAACAGTGAGAAAGACCCATTCATGTCCACCAGCCCCTCCAACCCTTCCATCTAAGGGAAGCCATAACGTGAGGGAGTGCACTTCTCGTCCCTGGAGGTATCTAAGCCAAGGCTGGCTGCTTGTCTTCTCGGGAGGCAGAAGAGGGATTCCTGACCAAGGCAGGGGCCTTCAGCCTTTGGAGTGGTCCAGCAGACCTAGCCAGGCTTTTCTTCCAGCAGGAGGCTAAAAGGGAATTAAATTCTAGCCACAGTACTGACACCCAGACTGTGCTGTCAGACAGGAGTAGGAGCCTCAATTTCAGTTTCCAAGAGGAGCACATTTATTAGATTGAATAGAAATTATTTCCTGTAGTCTGTGCCCCTAAATTCTAGTTCAGACTGTGGACAGGCAGGTCTTGGATGCTCCTCCTGTCCATTCCCCCAAGACATGGCCAAGGAGGAACTGTCAGGACCAGCCCAGGGTCTTGACCTTTGAAGGGGCTGGTGGGCTGCTGTTCCCAGCTGAGTGACATCCAGAGGCTGGTGGGCTCAGTTTTCATAATCAGAGGCAGGTAGTTAGCTGGAACTTTGGGCCACATCTAATATGAGAGAAGCTCCAATGTGGTTTCAGTTCTCACCTTCGGCATCATGAGAGTGGGTGCACTGACGGGAGATGAGAAAGACATGCAAAGAACACAAACGGGCCCCTCCTTGCTGGGACCAGGCACAGGAGAGGGAGAAGTGGGTGTGGCAGGGAGGCAGAGTGCCCCAGCATGGAACCTGGCTTTGACGGCCAGCTCCCTTCCGGCCCAGATGCTCACGGATCAAGTCAAACCTAGTCACTGAGGTCCCACCATAAGGAAAATCACTGGCTTTTTTTTCCCCCCCAAACTGAGTCAGGTTGCCATTTCCATGCTCTCAGCTTCTTCCTGTCCTGAGAGGTCTTGAGCCTTTAATTCTATACTGTTTCTTCCCTGCAGACAAGCAGTGCAAGTCTGGGCCCTGCCATCTGGATAATTCAGGTAAGGGGTGCAGGCACCTGTTGGGTTCATTTCAGGGATGGGCAGGCTCCCCTATGGTCAGTCTCCTTACCCGGATGTCCCTCTTGTAAAAAAACCACCCCCTTAATCAAACTCAGACAACTGTGGGGGTGCTAACCTCTCCCAGATGAAGTGTAGTGTGTATATGGGGTGTTGGTGGGAGAGAGCTTATACCCAGGCTCTGCAGGCCGGGTCTACCCCCTCCCTCACAGGAGGCCACTGATCAGACCCCGGAGAGATTCAGGTTGCCCTGAGATGAGGGAGGGAAGCATTGCTCCCCATAACGTCCTTCCTTGGGCTTTTCCTCCTTCAGCTGCAGAACCCATTGACTCAGTTCCTGGCCTCAGGGCTCCCTCAGACCCACCTTCCAAGGTGGCGGCCAGGCTTTGGGAGCTGGAGACCTGGGCTGTAGTCCAGGTTCTGGCCTAACTCTCTCTGTGACCAGCCCATTCTCTCTGTCTCCCTATCTGCATAGAGGGGACTAGATGACCAGGTCCCTCTCATCTGTGACTCTTTTCAGGCTCTACTTTTTCTTCACCATTTTCCATGGCCTAGAACTCTCAGACTGCCAGGCACATCACATCATCAATCCAATGGTATAAGTACTATTGTCATCCCTAAGGCACAAAGAACCTGCAACCAGCCCCACACCACGCAGCTCGCCAAGGGCGGAGTGCAGTCCAGACAGCCTCGCTCTAGAGCCAAACTCGGAGCCACCACCCAGGCTGGCTGCTACCCCTCCCAGACACCATCTCATTTTATCCTACCATTCACTACTCTGGTGGAAGGAGATGGGTCAGGGATTATCCTCATTATACAGTAAAGTAGAACCCAGAGACAGAAGACACTTGTCCAGGTTAACAGCGGGAGTTAGTGGCAGAGCCAGGACAGAAGCCAGGTCTCCAGCCTCCAACTCAGACCTATCTTTAGTTCTGATGGTGCAATTTCAAAAACACTTCAGCGTTTTGACCCCAGGTCCAGCCAGCACCTCTCATACCAGAGACTGTGCAGAAAGGCAAAGCTCAGCATCACTACGTCACACCCAGATTTCCAGTCCGCGTCCCGTGCCATCCTGCCGCTCCTCATTTGTGTGAATGGAAGGCAGGGGTTAGACCTCATGGCCTCTGGAAGAACCACTGGGGCTTTCATTGGTTTCTTCATCTCCATTTACCTTCCTCCCTGAATTCTTGCTCTTCACCTCGCTTGCTTGTCTCTCTGTCTTTTCTTCACGTACCTCACTTCCTCCAGCTCTCTTTCTCCCTCTCCTTCTCTCTTTCACTGTCTGTTTTCCTAGCAGCCCCGGGTCAGGGCCCCATCTCTGGATTCTGGACCCTCCTGCTGCTGCTCTGGTTCCTCGTGGTGGAGGCCTTCCCAGAGAGCCCAGGCCTGCTAGGATCCATCAGATACTGAACAGCCTGCCTGCCTCCTTTCCCCAGGGTAAGGATTCTGGCCACGTGTATGCTCTAAGTGTAGCCAAGATCCCTAATGACCCCATCTGCAGGGAACTCTGGGACCTTCTCTGGCAGCTGCCAGGCCTTCTGGTGGAAGAAGGAGAGAATTTGGACACTGAACCTTACCCCATGCTCAAGGTGTGAGACTTTAAATAGAGGTGGGCGGACTCCAGGACAGGCAGCGACTCACTGGAGATTGAGGAGGCTTCAACTAGTTTGGGAATGTCTGTGGAGGGAAGCACTTGACCATGATACTTGCTGGTGTTACTCAAATGCCTCATACGTCCCCCTGGAAAGCTCCTGTTTGCTCCTCCAGGAAGCCTTCTCTGACCTCTCCCCACTTCTGGGTTAGGGGCCCTGCTCTGTGATCCCATAGACCCTGGGTGCTTCCCTCTACCATGTGTCCATGTCTGTCTCCCAGGCAACAGTATAAGCTTCCTGTGGGTGGGACTGGGTCCCATCTATCAAAGTCTCCAGGGTAGGCACAGAGACAGCTGCAGGAAATGTGTGAAAGCCAGAAAAGAACAAATTATCTTGTGAATGGCTGGTCCCTGCATGGCCCCTATCTTGGACACTTTTGAGTTCTCAGAATGTCAGTGTGTGAGAATGGGGTGGACTAACTCCAGATGATAGAAAGCAGGGGAGATGGCAGAGAGAGCTCTGGGCCCTCTCCCAGGGTCTCAATCAAATCTCATCATTTTCTTCTCAGCATGGATGTAATTATTGTCTTGATCTGAATCTTGAGGTTCCTGGATTCCCAACTTCCACCACCATGGACCCCAAGGTTAAGACAAGATATCAAGGAAGTGTTAGACACGTATTTACTTTATTATGAGTTGGGGCTTGGGTGCCAAATCTCTGTATGGTCTTCTGCTCTGGAAATTAGACCAGGAATCCCAGACCCCTTCCCTGAGCTCCTAGGCAGGGCTAGGCAAGACCCAGTCTCTATAACAGCAGATGCCTGGAAAGGATGAGAAGAGAGAAACTAGAACAGTTCTGTCCTTATGTAATAGCCCGTACTTTCCCCACTAAAAGCTCCAATACCCAGCATGGATATTCAACTCTGTCCTTCCAAGACTGTACTTTGATTTTGACCCTTCTTAAGAGTTTCCTCCTCTTCAGGAATTAAGGTAGAGGAAGTGCTCTGGACATCTTTTAGAGATTAAGGTAGGTAGCCAACAAATGCTCCCTCATGGCTGGTGAAGTCAGTAATGCTGACCCTGAAGAGAGGGTGTCCCAGGCTCTTGGGCAAAGTGGGAGACACTGGCTGGCCTGTCTGAAGGCTAACAACCACCATGGAATTTGCCATCCCTGCCTGGAGGTGTTGTGGCTGCAGCAAATCCCTGGGCCCCAATCCCAGCCCCTCACAGGGCCTGCATCAGCACCAAGAGGCTCATGACCAGGGCCATGGAGAAGAAGATACCCAGGAAGAAGTGGTCCATCACCCGGGCCAGGCGTTTCCAGTCCTCATGGCAGCGCTGGGCAGCCCGGTAGCTGCGGAACGTGTTGGCAATGGTGGCTACGTGATGCAGTAGAGCTTCCTGGTGGCACAGACACCGCGGCTCATGGCAAGGGCCTTTTGGGGGGCCAGCTCCTCCCTCAGGAGGCTGGGGGCTGGGCAGTGGCGCTGGTGGCCTGGAATGCCCGCAGGGCTCTCCCCGTTCCCGCACGCACAGGCTTCGTGCCAGGTGTCCCAGAAGGAGGGCCCGAGCCCAGGCTGGCACAGGGCGGGCACTGGGGCCACAGTAATGCAGGTTCATGATAAGGATGGTGAGTGCTGTAGAGAATGTGACCATGGTCATAGTAGCCATATAGTACTTCCCTGCAGGAAAGAGAGTGAGCTGGGGCCCAAAACACGAATGCAAGTCCCTGAACTTCCCTATTGCCAAGGCACAAACAGGAACAAACCCAACCATGAAGCCTAATGGATGGAAGTAAGAAGGTGGTAAGGGCTAAGGTCTCCCTGCCCTTCATTCCTACAAGCCAGTCCTCAGAAGCTACTTGCTCTCTAAGTGTTCCCCACACTGCTGGAGGGTGCTCTTATACAAGATCCATGAAAGCCATGTCATATAGTATGGGCATGACCTTGGGCAAGTTAACAAAGATAACAATAGGCCCTACCTCATAGGTTTTGGTGATGCTTTCCTGAGTTAACAAATGTCAAGCGCTTAGGAGAGTGCCGAGGACACAGGGAGTGCTCAATATATTTTACCTATCATTATCATATATCAGGCACATGAACCTTCCAACTACACCATCAAGTTGTTGGAAAAAGCTTGTGTCTTCCCCACCCGTGCCGGCGAGGAGTGTTCTCCCTGGAAGGGGCCTCCCTCCTTTCCCCTCAATCTCAAAACGAAGCCATGCTCCCCAGAAGCACCCCGTCTCACACACCCAAGATGGGGCGTCTCTGCGGATCGAAGCGGTCTCCGGCCTTGACCCCTCCCTCCTTGCTCGGCCCCGAGCCCTGCGCTCGCTGACCCTGCACTAGTGGAGCCCCACTCGCGTCAGCGGAGAAGGGGCGGTGGACTGTGCGGGAGGAGAAGGGCTCCCCCGCGCGTCCTGGGAGCAACCCGCGCGCTCGCCCGCTCACCGATGAGCGGCACGCTCTCAGCCGGCGGCATGCTCTCGGCCAGCAGCAGCTGAAAGACGGTGAGCGCCAGCAGCACGGTGACGCCGAGCGACACCTTCTCGCCGGAGTCAGCGGGCAGGTGGAAGGCGAGCGGCGCGAGCAGCGAGATGAGCACGCAGGGCAGCAGCAGGTTGCACACGTAGGCGGCGGCGCGGCGGCGCAGCAGCAGCGTGAAGGTCACGTCGGGGTAGGGCTCGGAGCAGCAGCCGTAGGTGAGCACGCGCCGCCGCGCCGGCATGCCCAGCACGCGCCACTCCACATTGTCCACGAAGTCCGCCAGGCCCGCGGCAGCGCCACGCGGCCGCACGTCCAGCTGGTGCCCGCCATGCGTCCACGAGCCGAACGTCAGGCCGCAGCGCTGCGCGTCAAACGGAAAGGCCGACACGTCCACGCGGCATGAGCTGCGCGTGATCGCCGGCGCATCCCAGCGCACCGCCCCGTCGTGTCGCAGCACCACGTTGGTGCTGGCTGAGGCCGGAGGCTCCGCGTCCGCTCTGCGGGCAGGTGGGGAAAGGGGTGGCTCCCTGAGGTGGCAGGGGCTGAGGAGCAGTCGCGGGGAGACGGACGACAGGGCTGGTCCCCAAATCGTCCCTGGGCGGGGACTAGAAGGGGGCCCAAGGACACAAAGCCAGGGGCGGGGGTGGAGAGGGGTGCAGCATGGAAGGGGGAGGGTGCCATAGTGAGGCCTAGAAGGGCTCTAGGGGAAGTAGAGCCAACTGCCAGAAGAGGCATAGATCTGGCCCAGGGCAGTGCAAAAGGGTTTCTGTAAAACTCGAAGGTGGCCATGGGCAGCACAGTGAGTTAGTTCCCTTAGGGATCATCTGGAAAGGTTGTAGAGGGACCCCAGGAAAATATCGGAGCCGTGTGTTGGCTGTGAGACCAAGAACCTCCTTAGGCAGGTGACATGGAGGAGCAATCTGGAGGGCTTAGGCCCTGGAGGATTCCTAGGCAGGCCCCTAGAGGAGTCATGAGAGAATCAGAGCAATTTTGATTAAGACAGAATCCCTAGGAATGGCCTTTGAAGGATAGAGTGTGCCAGAGTGAGGCACTTGGGCCCAGGCCTCCCTTTGCAAGAGACACAGAACTGATCCTGGACCACACTGTGGGTTCCCAGGAGATGTTCAACCTGGGTTGGCTTGGAACAGCCTAAAGTGGTGATACCATGCAGGGACTATGAACTCCTGGAAGCTTAGAAGGATCCTGGGGAAAATCTTCCAAGCTGGCATAGCAACCGGGTTGGCTATAAGAGTGAAGGGACTGATCAGTGCATGCTCAGAGCCAAGGCCAAGTATAGGGAGGGTTGGAAGGGGGATAGGGCCAGGTGGGCAGTACTTGTTATAGAGCACAATGTCTGGCCGCCACACGAAACTGCTGGGGATGCGGATGGCATCCAGGCCACCGTAGGCCTCAGGGTCCCATCTCAGGAAGGCATCTGTCCACTCCTGTCGGATCCATAGGTACAGCGTCAGTACCTGGTTCCTCTCATCCTAGTGGGAGGCAGGGAGTGGGCACTGATGTATTTGTATACCCTGCGCTGTGTATACATACTCACCTACAGAGCTCTAGTCAGCACCCAGAAACCCAGCTTGCCCATGCAGCCCAGTTCCCACCCAGGCCTGACCTTGCTAGGTGATTTTAGTGGACTTCACTTTTCTCTTCTCTGGATGTCAGTTTCTTCAGCTGTAACATGGGGTGATAATCTCTGCCTAACAGGGATTCAGTGAAATCAGGTGTGCAGAGTTGGGCACATTGTGGGTACAGCAGCAGGTGGTAGCTGTTACTATTGTTGTTAATATTAATGTGAATATTAAAGAACTGTTTGGAGAACAATCTCAGACTCTCACCCTCTCATTTTTTGACCCTGTTACAGGCACACTCTACAATTGCCCCACTGCCACAACGCACCATGTCGATGATCTGGGATAACGTCACCTCCAGGGTCACATTCAGAGTCTGGTCTGTGTCTGCCACAGGTCTCAGGGCGTTTGTGTAGTTGGCAAAGAGGTCCCGGAACAGCTTGTGAGCCAGTCTGCCCTTGGCTCCCAGGCACCCTGGGTGACCAGTTAGAAGGGCTGTCAATTCAGGGCTCCAGTCCAGGGCCCTCTGCTCATACCCTTCACCCCCACAAGATTGGGTCCCTGACGCCTGCTCCACTGTCTTACACCCTGATGAATGTCTGCTCTCTGTCCCTCTAATTGTGGTTCTAATCCCTCCTGACTTGCTTCCAGGGCTGAATGGGGTGAAGGCATAGGGCAAATTGGTCCCATCTCCCATCCCATCCGAAAGACTGTTGGAGCTAGGCTGTCAGGAGGTTTCTACCCCACTCTTCCCAGGAATCTGGATTGTTCTATCCGCCTTGCCACAAACACTAGAGGGGTTCAAATAGGCTCAAGAGTCCAAATTCTCACCCAGGTGTTTTGAACCACATTGTCCTGCCTCTCCAGTCTCTCAATCTGTTTCCACGTGTTCACCTGCATTTCAGTTACTATCTTCAAAGCTTCTGATGCTATGGGTCATTCTCTCCTTCTGAAAACACTCCCTTTCTGAGGCTTTTGTGACATACCATATTTTCCTCAGGCCCTGACTCAATATTATTCCCCAGAATTCTGTCTTTGACTCTCTTCACACTCCTCATTCTTCAGCCCACATTTTATTCCTGAGTGCCCATATATACCACAGTCCACCCCTGAATGTTTTACTGGCACCTTAAACTTGGTAGGTCCAAAATAAGAACTCATCTCCTCCTCCCATACTCTGAAACCTACTCCTGATTGATCATGTGTTCCCCATCTCAGCAAACAGCGCCCCCCAGTCACACCAGCTGGAAATCTGGGAATATCCTTCCTTTCTCTTGCCCCCTCCCCTTCCAGCGCAACCAATCCCAAATCCTGTTGGTTCTGCCATTAAGCTTCTTTTGAATCCAAGCTCCTCTCCAGCTCAGGCTTCATCCTCTCTCTTTTGGACCACAGCAGCCAGCCACCTCCTCACTGCTCTCTCTGCCCCGGACTCACGAGCTCTAACCCATCTTCCACTTTTCTGGTAAAAATGCAAATCTTACCAGCCAGTACCTGCTTAAAACCTCCCAAGGTTTCCCCATTACCTGCAAGCAGCCTGGCATTCCAGACCCTTCATGATTTGGCTCCTCTGAACTTTCCAGTCCTTTCAGAGAAGCTCCGCCAGTCACTGCTCCCACCCCAGCCAGGCAACTCTCACGCTCTTCGGCATTCCCTGCTCCACACCCCCAGACAGGGAACTTGTTCCCAGTACAGGTGGTGCAGAAAAAGCTAGAGATGATGTGGGGAGAGATTTGGGGAAGATGGAACAGCAGCAACATCAGGAGGGGCCAGGGCTGGTGGTTGGAGCTTCATACCTGGCAGGAGCAGGAGCAGGAACAGGAGGCTCAGGCTGGAACAGAAGAAGCTGAGGCTGAAGCAGCGGCTCCCTGGCCCCATGGCCCTGCTGAAGCCAGGATATATGGAGCCAGAAGAAGTTTCTGGGGGGAGAGGCCTCCTGGCCCGACTAGGGCAGCAAAAGGCTATGGTAGCAAGTATGGTGTGGACAGTACCTGCAAGTCAGAGGTAAGACAGATCTCTGCTGGGCGTGGCTACCCACAGGGAGTGCCGTGGCTCTTCTAGTCATCTGACCCTCCGTTTGTACCAGACTTGGATTTCAGTACTTGGTCCTTGGTGTTTGCTCTTCCTCCTTTTCTGATGGTCCGTGTCTCTTCTGGACTTTGCCTTTGTCCTTTTTATGTATCCCCCAACCCCACCTCCCGCCTCTCTGTCTCTATTTCTTTCTGTCTTATCTCTGTAACTCCTTCTCAGTCTCCTTCTCTCTGCTTCCCTGACTCTGATCTTCTTCACTAGGTCTCTTTCCTCTCCCTCTCCCTTTCTGCTACTTCTTTTTCAGCTTCCCTGTCATCTCTCTCCATTCCCCACACCTGGGCTCTGGGTGAACCTGGTGCTCTCTCAACAGAACAAGGGGCAGGGGCTCGGATCCTTCTCAGGCCCCAAGGGGTCTGGTGCACAGGGCAGAGGGGCCCCTCCCCCTTTGCCTGTTTCATTAACTTAATTACAGTGTTGAGGACACCTGTGCTCATGGACATGCAATTTCAGAGCAACTGAAATTGACACTTCAGGCTGGGACCTGAATTATTCAACATCTGTAAGGCAGCACCCAGGCTCAGTTCAGGTCTGGTCTGGGGGTTTGGAGAGCCCAGGAATGCAGGGATCAGGATCTGCAAGAGACTAGGGTCCAAGGGTGTGAGGGACCAGGGCCCCCCAGCTTTCCACTGTTGCATGAATTCTGGGGGCTCCCTTTGAACCTGCAGCCCTCCACCCACTGAGGGACTGAGCACATCTGCCTAGACTAAGTGCTTAGGGTCAAGCAAGCTCTCCCCTCCTGGTGGGAGTGTGATGGGCCTCAGGTCACTCCAGGTGTTCCCACAGAGCAGGTGATGCAGCCAAGTCCTCTCCTCAGATGTCTGCAGCCATTCCAGTTGGAGCCACAGGATGCTTCCCGAGCTCAAACACCACAGGCAATAAGGGGGTGCAGGGAAAGCACAGACTTTGAAGATCCTTTCAGGTCTGTCTTATGAGCTGTCTGACTGGGCCAAATTAGTGAAATTCTCTGGTTTCAGTTTTCTCAGTCCAGATAATGGGATTAATAGTCCTCACCTTGAAAGCTGTTGTAAGGATTAAGTGAGATAACCTGATAATGAAAGGCAAGTGCCTAGCGCAGTGCCAGACACACAGTAGTCAGTCAATAGTATTTGTATTAGTCCCAGTGAGTAAGTTAGAATATCTTCAGGAGCTATATGTACTTCCCTGATAGTGACACCCTTGCCATGAGTTCAAGTATCATGGATATACCAGTGATTCCCTACTTTTTCTCCAGCCCAGTCCCCTCTCCTAGGTGCCTGATGCTTATATCCAACCACCTTTCCGATGTTTCCCTCTGGAGGCGCCACAACCATTTCACATAATTTTCAAAATGGAACTTCTCTCCTCCTCTCCAAACTCCTTTCTTCCCCTATGGTCTTTAATTCATTGCTAGTACCTCCATTCATCCAAGCTGAGAGGAACCTCACTTTGCTTAACCCTCTCATTAATTAGTCATTATGTCTTGTCCATACTACTGTCCTAATATTTTTAGAATCTTCTTGCAGCCATTGCAGCTTTCCTGGGTAAAACTCACCCATTCTTGCCCCCACAGTTGCAGCCTCCTCACTGGTCCCCTCCAGTCCATCCTTCTGTCAGTAGCTCCCCAGCATCCACATGTGAAAGTATACTCTATAATCTGGCATTTAAGGCCCTTCATCATCTGAGTGTCCCTTTACTTTGCAGACTTGCTTCCTGCCATGTACCCCTTCCTGCTTGCCAAGCAAGAACTGCCTGTGTCACCAAGCCCCATGCCACTACGGATTACTGCACCTGCCTGTGTTATTTCCCCCTTATAGACCTAGATCACTTCCTTCATCCATCAACCTCATAACTCATGTCTCCTCTTCTCTGAAGTGTTCACTAACCAAGTCCCTCCCTGTAGACATTTGCTCTTCTGCGGTTAGACATCCTCCCTTACCTGCATAAACCATAATGCATAATCATTAGGACTGTGTTTCTCCTCTAGACTCTGAGCTCCTGGAGGGGTTTTAGCGAGTGTTTGTTAAACTAAACTGAAGATACAACCTTCTCCTCCAGCTCAAACACAGTTCAACCCATCGGGGCTGGGTAGATGGAATCATATCCAAATACTCATTGGTTTTACCAGCCTGGCTCTGCCTTCAGCTGCCTCATTCCCCGCCCCCCTTCTCTCTTCCTTTCTGACTCTCCCTGCCTATTTGGATCTTGGGCTCTCTTTCTGTGATGAACCTCTTTGTGTCCAGCTTTCCATCTGAATCTCTCTCACCCTCTCTGATTCTGTCTCAGTCTCTGGCACTGCTCCTATTTCTCTGTCTGACTCTCCCTTTGTGTACCTTTCTTTTTATACATCTTTCATTCTCTCTCTCAAGATATCTCAAAAGTCCTCACATCACTGTGGCCAAAATGATTGCCCTGGAACAAGCAAGTAAGGGAAGAGGTGCTGGCGCCTTTGGAGTCTCCTTTCCACCTCTGCGCGCCATCCTCTGTGTTCTCTTTTCTGTCCTCCCCATGAACGCTGGTGCTCTGTGGGCCTTGGCCTTCTCCACTATCTACCCTGGATGATTACATCATGGTCGTCTGAGCAACTAGACTGCATGTCTGTCCTCAATTCCATGGCTGAGTTTTAATCTATCTAGTGGTTATTGAATGTGTTGGGTCTGATGTGGCTCCTAACAGACCCTTATTTCCTACTGCTGAACTAGTTGAAAAATAAAATAAAAAGTAAAGACAGGGATCAAATGATCACCTTTTGATAGATGCAAGGTTGGAGGCCATGGCTCTGGCAGCCAAGGAGGCTTCCTAATATGGAGTCCAAAAATGAGGCAGGGGAAGATGGTAGAGTAGGTGAGGTGGACGGGCTTCTCCTCCATCAGAGTAACTAGAAAGGGGCCGGAGGACATCAGGGACCATGGTTCTGGGGTGTGACTGGCCATAGAGGGTACCCCACAGTACATGGAGGGAATACCTGACAAAAATGGAGGAGAGGTGGTGGCTGGAGGGTCGTGGTGAGTGTGTTCCCCATCCGCGCCACCCCCCACCGCCCACTGGCAGCAGCAAACCACCACGGGGCAGGGGAGTGAGCAGCAGCTCTCCAGTCCTGTCCACCTACCTTGACAGTTTGCTGGGGGGTGATCCTCCTCAGCCAAACAGCAGGGAGCTTCCGTGAGGGAACCTGGTGGGCTACGATTGCTTTACCCCCATGGAAGTCCGGGGTGGGGGTGGGGGATGGAGAGTGTGCAACAGGGAGAGGCACAATAATGGTGATTGGGAGCCTCTCCCACATCCCAGAGACATGCAGGTGCAAGTCAGGCAGAGAACCAACAGGCAGGGCCCACATCCCACCTGCAAGGTGCCCTTGATCAGGCTCTCTGCCTACCTGCTTGGGGCCCACGTTGCTGCCCCAGGACTGGGATTCCCCAGAGCATATGGTTCACTGGTTGGTTCCCCACCCAGTTTGGATTCTGTCCACCACACAGGAGAAGTTCGAGAAAGACCTACTGAGAGTGCCACCTGCTAGTAGGTTAGGGAAACTGCACTCCAGCAAACCAAATTATATATAAATACTCAGTTAATTCTGTACTTCCCAAAATAACCCCATCAAGGCAAGCAAAGACCTTGAAGCCAGCAGAAAATTACAAAGCACTTGAAGGATATAGAAGATATGGACAGGCCAAATGAACAAATTAAAAATCCAGAAGAGACACAAAAATTGGAGCAATTAAAGAAGTACACACAAATATAAGTATAATGACTCAGGATATAAAGGACATGAAGAAGACCCTAGAAGAGCATAAAGAAGAATTTTTAAGAGTAAATTAAAAAATAGCATATCTTATGGGAATGAAAGATACTGTTGATCAAATTAAAAATATTCTTGAGACACACATAACACCAGATTTGAAGAAGCAGAGGAATGAATTAGCGACCTTGAAGTTAGGGTGATGGAAAGTGAAAGCACAAAAGAATGAATGGTGAAAAAAATAAAAAAAATTTGAAATGGATCTGAGGGAAATGATGGACAATATGAAGGACATGAATATAAGAATCATTGGTGTCCCAGAAGGAGAAGAGAACAGTAAAGGGCTAGAAACAGTATTTGAAGACATTGTTGGGGAAAATTTCCCAACCCTTCTAAATGACAGATACGCAAATCAAAGATGCCCAATGAACTACAAACAGAATAAATCCAAATAAACCCATTCCAAGACATATTCTGATCAGATTGTCAAATGCTGAAGAGAAGGAGAAAGTTCCGAAAGCAGCAAAAGAGAAACAATTCACCACATAAAAGGGAAGTAATTTAAGACTAAGTACTACTACCCAGTGGGTACCATGGAGGTGAGAAGGCAGTGGTATGACATATTTCAGATTCTGAAAGAGAAAAATTGCCAGCCAAGAATTCTTTATCCAGCAAAACTCGCCTTCAAAATTGAGGGAGAGTAAAATTTTCACAAACAAATGCTGACAGAATTTGTTAACAAGGGATGTGCCCTGCAAGAATTACTAAAGGTGCTCTACCAGCTGAGAAAAAAAGAAAGGAGAGAAGTATGGAGAAGGGCACGAAACTGAAGAGTTTTTAGTAAGGGTAACTTAAAGGGAAAAAAAGAGAGGGGGAAAAATAGATCTTAACAACTAAAACCAAAGGATAAGATGGCTGGTTCAAGAACTCCCTTCCCAGTAGTAACTTTGAATGTGAATGGCTTAAACTCTCCAATTAAAAGATACAGACTGATAGAATGCATTAAAAAATATGACCCAATGATATGCTGTTTAGAAGAGACTCATCTTAGACCCAGAGACACAAAGAAATTGAAGTGAAAGGATGGAAAAAAGTATTCTACACAAACTGCTATCAAAAGAAAGCTGGGGTAGACGCCCAGGGGTGTAAACATCCTTGACAATGCAGGATATGACTCCCGGGGATGAATCTGGACCCGGCATCGTGGGACTGAGAGTATCTTCTTGACCAAAAGGGGGATACAAAATGAGACGAAATAGAATCAGTGGCTGAGAGATCTCAAATGGAGTTGAGAGGTCACTCTGGTAGACATTCATTCTTATGCACTATATAGATAACACCTCTTAGGTTTTAATGAATTGCAATGGCTAGAAGTAAACCTGAAAATACCAAACTCCAACCCAATAGTGTGGACTCCTGAAGACGATTATATTATAATATAGATTACAAGGGGTGATAGTGTGATTGTGAAAACCTTGTGGATCACACACCCCCTTTATCTAGTGTATGGATGGATGAGTAGAAAGACGGGGATAAAAACTAAATGACAAATGGGATGGGATGGGGGGATGGTTTGGGTGTTCTTTTTTCATTTTTATTTTTTATTCTTGTTCTGATTCTTTCTGATGTAGGGAAAATGTTCAGAAATAGATTGTGGTGATGCA
>PVKY010000618.1:0-43723 GCA_004027775.1 Bradypus variegatus
GTCATCCAAAGCCTCTGTCTGCTTGTTGGGGATTTGTAGCTTGTAGTGAGCAGTCCACACTTGTTAATTAAAACCTAGTTGGGGCTCAGCTGAACTATATTCGCTTGCTGGAAGAGAGTTTCTCTCTAGCACCACAGGCTTTGCAGTTTGGCCTGTGGGGGAGAGAGGGCTCCCGGTTTTGATTCGCAGTTTTTGCTTACAGATTTTATGCTGTGATCTTGGGCATTTCTCCCAATTCAAGTTGGTGTATGATGAGTTGACAGTCATGTTTGTCCCCCTGCAGTTATTCCAGATTATTTACTAGTTGTTCCTGGTTGTTTATTAGTTGATACAGGGGGACTAACTAGCTTCCACTCCTCTCTATGCTGCCATCTTAGATCCTCCTCTCTTTTGCCCATTTTAAAATGGGTTGTCTTGTTGTTAAGTTGAAGGATTTCTTTATAATATTCTGGATATTAAACCTTTATCGGATATGTGGTTTTCAAATATTTTCTCCCATTTTGTAGGATGTCATTTTACTTTCATGATAAAGTCCTTGAGGAACCAAAGATTTTAATTTTGGTGAAGTCACATTTATCTGTTTTTTCATTTGTTGCTAGTGCTTTGGGTGTGAAGTGTAAGAAATCATTGCCTAACACAGGACCTGAAGTTGCTTCCCTACATTTTTTTCTAGGAGTTTGATAGTTCTAGCTCTTATATTAGAGTCTTTGATCCATTTTGAGTTAAGTTTTTGTACATGGTGTAAGGTAGGGTTTTCCTCCTCTCCCCTCCTCCCCGCTTATTTTTTTTTCAAATGGAGGTCCAGTTTTCCCAGTACCATTTGTTGAAGAGAATATTCTCTCCTGATTGAGTGGTCTTTGCCATCTGGTCCAAAATCGTTTGGCCATAAATGTCAGGGTTGATTTCTGAAGTCTCAATTGTATTCCATTGGACAGTTTGTCTGCCCTTGTGCTAGTTCCTTGCTGTTTTGATTACTGTGGCTCTGTAATAAGTTTAAGGACCAGAAAGTGTGAGTCCTCCAACTTCTTTCTTCTTTTTCAAGATGGCTTTAGCTATTCCCGAACCCTTACCCTTCCATGTAAATTTGATGATTGGATTTTCCATTTTTGCAAAGAAGATTGTTGGAATTTTGATTGGGATTGCATTGAATCTATAAATTGCTTTGAGTAGTATTAACATCTTAACAATATTTAGTCTTCCAATCCATGAACATGGAATATCCTTCTTTAATTTCTTTTAGCAATATTTTCTAGTTTTATATGTGCTGCAAATCATTGACATCCTTGGTTAGATTTATGCCTATATATTTGATTATTTTAGTTGCTATTGTGAATGGAATTTTCTTTTTTATTTCTTCTTCATTTTTTGTGTATAGAAGCACTACTGATTTTGAGGTGTTGATCTGGTATCCTACCACTTTGCTAAATTTGTTTATAAACTCTAGGAACTTTGTTGTGGATTTTTCAGGATTTTCTGAATATAGGATCATATCATCTGCAAAAAGGGTAAGTTTTACTTCTTCGTTTCCAATTTGGATGCCTTTGATTTATTTTTCTTGCCTAGTTGGTTTGCCAAGAACTTCCAGTACAATGTTGAATAACAGTGGTGACTTTTGGCGTCCTTGTCTTGTTCCTAATCTGAGAGGGAAAGCTTTCAGTCTTTCACCATCAAGTAAAATGTAAGCTCTTGACTTTTTACATAGCATTTTATCATATTGAGGAAGTTATCTTCTATTCCTAGTATACTAAAGTGTTTTATCAAGAAAGGGTACAGTGTTTTGTCAAATGCCTTTTTTGCATCAATGGAGATGATCATGTGGTTTTCACCCTTCTTTCTGTCCATGTGGTTTATTACATTAATTGATTTTCTTATGTTCAACCAACCTTGCATACCAGGGATAATAATTCTTTTAATATGCTGCTGGATTCAATTTGCTAGTATTTTGTTCAGGATTTTTGTGTCTGTATTCATAAGAGGAATTGGTCTGGGGTTTTCTTTTCTTGTGATATCTTTATCTGGCTTTGGTATATGAGGGTGATGTTGGCCTCATAGAATGAGTTTGGAAGTGTTCCCCCCTCTTCAATTCTTTGGGAGAGTTTGAGCAGAAGTGGAGTTAAGTGTTCTTGAATGTTTGGTTGAATTCCCCTGTGAAGTCATCTGGTCCTCGGCTTTTCTTTATTAGGAAGTTTTTAATTACTGATTCAACCTCTTTACTAGGAATTGGTTTGGTGAGAACTTCCATTTCTTCTTGAGTCAGTGTAGGTAGTTTGCACATTTTTAAGAATTTTTTTCATTTCATCTAGTTTATTTAATTTATTGGCATATAGTTGTTCATAGTATCTTTTCATAGTCCTTTTTTTATTTCAGTGGTGAAACCAAGGACATTTTAAAGTTCATGAAATTTTCTTCATACATCCAAAATTTGTTTTTAAGAAAAATATATCCTTTCTGTTGTTGTCAATAATCACTTTCTAAAATGAATTATATAGTTTTCAGCCTTATAATTGGCTTGTAAAATGTATAAAAATCTTTTACATGTGAGTCAAACTCGTAATTGTAAGCATCAGTTACTGCCGCGTGCTGTTGGTGTATGTTCAAGTGGTGAAGGACCAAAGTCTGGTGCGGATTTGTACCCAGGAGACAGGCTTCAGCTTGTTTTCTTGGGACAAACGGAAGTCTGATACTGACTTTTATACTATTTTTTCATGAAAATAGAATGAAAGCTGTGCATTTGCATGCCCTTTAGGCCAGGATAACATAGCAGTCTTTCTGAAAGTTCCCAAACACCTTTTGCAAACCTCATTATTCATAGTCAAATCAAAAAGAGACACACAGGATCTTTTTTGTTTTTTCATTAATCTTGAGAAAGAGGCTTGTTCTGGTCTCATCCAGGTGAACTGGTTTTCTGTGATTCATTGGGCTCTGTACTTGCTGCCTCCAGCTGTAGCAACACCAGACCGCAGGCCCACAGGGCATGGGAGCCGTCCACCCAGAGGCGCTCCCTCCCCCTGCCCTCAGCCTCCCCAGTTCCACCTGATGGCTTCGAGCCAGGTAGGGGAGCATTGGGGGGGTTCTCCGTTTGTAGGGACAGGTTTAAAATTGGGCCCTGAAGAGATTAATCTGACAGGTGACTTTGCAGTTCGGGATGGCCGTGCCGGTCAAGAAGCTGACAGAGGCAGGAGGCCAGGGAGCTGGAGTCCTTTGCCAGTGGAGGCCCAAGGATGGCACAGCTGCGGAGGCACCAGACACGGACAGGGACATGGGGCTGCAGAGGCAGGCCGGCCTATGCGCGATCCTGCTTCCCTCTCCTCGTTATGCATCCGTGGGCCACAGTTCCCTTGCGAGTAAAATGGATCTATGCCTCCTCGTGGTTCCCAGGTCTGAGAAGAAGCATATCATAAAGGACTTAGCACAAAGCACACGCCCATAGAAGCTTCCGAGTATGGGAGAAGGAAGGGGAACCAGCTGCCCAAAGACGAGCCGAGGACTGAGGGAAGTGGGGAGGCCTGTCCACATGCACTTTGAAGCCTTCGGCCCTTTTCTAACACCTCTTTTTTTTATGGTTGTTTCTTGTACCTTTTATCAAACGTTAGGAATTCAGAACACTTTCAAATAAAATTGTATGTTTTTCCTGGTGGCTATTCATCTCTTTGTTTTATTGTATTGAGGCTATTCATAGTCATTGACGCTGTTAATGAAACATTTCAGGATATTGTGACCTTAGTGGACCAATGATATATAAATACAATGCACTAATTTTCCAGTGCAGTTTTTTTCATGCAATTTTATTGAGATATATCACATACCATATAACCCATCCAAAGTATACAATCAGTGGCTCACAGTGTCATCATATAGTTGTGCATTTGTTGTCACAATCATTTTTAGAACATTTTCATTACTCCAAAATAAAGAAAAAATAAAAAAGAACAGCCAAAACATCCCATACCCCTTATCCCACCCTAGTATTTATATATGTATATTTCTTGTCTTTATTTTACTACTCATCTGCCCATATATTGATTAAAGGAAGTGTCAGTCACAAGGTTTTCACAATCACATGGTCACATGATAAAAGTTATATAGTTATACAGTCATCATCAAGAATAAATTCTACTGGATTACAGTTCAGCAGATTCAGGTATTTCCTTCTAGCTATTCTAATGCACCAGAAACTAAAAAGGAAAATAAAATTGTATTTAATTAAACATTACAAAATAGTCACTCCTTTTTACTCCACTCTCCGTTGGTAGAGAACCCTTGTATTTCTCACAGATTGACCCGTTTTAGAACTTGTTATAGGACCCTGACTCTTGTGCTCTTTGTGTTCCTCAGTTAAATGTGTCTGCTGATGTCCCCGCTGTCCTCTTTCAGTGTTGTCAGGGCCTATAGGAATTAAGAAATTGGGTTGCTATGACCCTTTGCTCTACCATATGGTAATCTTACAATATTAGTAAGGTAAAATGCTGACTGGGTTCCTGTCAGGCTGTTTTTAGGACCTACTGTAAAGGACTGGTAAGTGGGTCAACAATTAAGAAACAGAGCTCCTTTCTGTCAGCGTCAGGTTAGGGATCCGTGAACCACTTCATGAGGAGGGGACTGCCTGGCCAGTTCAGAAATTCAGAGAGCGTGAAACTAATAAGGATAATACCAGATTATTAACAGTAATACTGGCATGGAACCTGAGAATTGGGGGGGGGGGCCTTGGAGGTCACCTGGTCCATTATCCTTCCTCATGAGGAAGTCTTCCCTGTAGAATAGTTCGAAGGGCATGGATGGCCATCCTGCAGGTTTTTGAATGCTAAACATTTCTGCGTGGCTTTCCATGTCAGCCCCACATCCCAGCTGCCTTTCCAGCCCCCTCCCAGCCTGTGCTGCAGCCTGGTGCCCTGACCCACTCCAGACGCCTTTCTCCGCGCTGACCCCTGTTCGTTCCTTGGGACTCAGTAGAGTTATCTCCTTCCCCTGACTGCCTTCTTCCCCCAGATCGGGCCCAGAGCAGCTCTCGGGTGTGGTCCTTGCCCTTTGCCACCCTGGGCATGCTGTTTGCCTCCCTGTTTTGTCATCCCCTTTTCTGCACTCCTTGACTGGTATGTAAGCCCCTGAGTGACAGGGTCTCTTTACCCAGCTCTTTACCCCATGTCTTGGTACCATGTCTGGGCAGTAGCAGAACTAGTGATGGCCTGGATTCTAAGTCTGGATTCTTGGACTTGGCAGCCTGATAGATGTGGGGGCAGAAAGACAGACAGGTGGTGACATTTACCAATGGGAGTTTATTAAGTTCATTAATGGAACTTGGGAATACAAGGAAGGCAGAGTGGAAGCTGTTGAAGAGCACAGACTCAGTGTCAGACAGACCCATTACTTGTCATCCATGGGACCTGGAGCAAGCTGCATAAACCTTCCGATCCTCAGGTCCCTCAGCTATGAAGTGGGTCGGTACTGGGGTTGTGGCAAACAAAGCAATCCACTTAAAGAGTGTAACATGTTCTTGGTACGTTGTAAAGTACTGGCACCATTGTCATCAAGTTTAGACGAGGGGAAAGCAATGAGTTCTGTTTTTACCTTTGTCACATTTCTGCATTTTAGGTGTCAAAGGGCATTCGAGTGAAGGTAATCTTCCCTCTCTAGAGAGTAGTAGTTGTGGCTGAAGCTTTGCAAGACTTCAGTGTTTAGGTGATATTGAAGTCCTGGAATTAGATTTGGTTGTCTGGAATAGGAACAGGACAGGCCTCTCAGTGAAGGGTGGAAGGGAGGGTGCCCACAGAAGGAAGCTTTGGAAGACCTGGGTGTGGCAGCCAGAGACCTAGGGGAGGGGCTGCACAATTGAGGGAAAGTGCTGCACAGACGTCAAATGGGACAGAGAGGGAGGGACACCATTGGATATGGCATTGGAAGAGTTATTGATGGGTTATAGTAATTTCTGGCAAGTGGGTGGAAGAGAAACTAGATTAAATTTCTAATTTTCAAATAATTGTAGACTTAGAGAAGAGTCACAGAATAGTACCGAGAGCACCGTGTACCCTTCACCCAGCTTCTCTTTATGTTGAACCTGCGTGCCCCAATGCCCAGTCTTCATTGTTACAGCTCTGCCAGCTGCAGACTACTCCCACTCCAATACTTTCCCAATGATGTCCTTTTTCCATACCAGGGACCATCCCAGAACCTTGTGTTACATTTAGTTGTCACATTTCCTTAGTCTCCTCCAGTCTGTGCCAGCTTATTTTTCATGATCTTGACACTTGGAAGAGGACCTACTGGTCAGATGTTCTGTAGAATATCCCTCCATTTCCGTTTGTCTGGCATTTCCTCATGATTGGACCTAGGTTAGGAATCTTCAGAAAGAATTAGCACAGAGGTGGTGACCATTTCCCTTCCCAGCTCACCACGTTGGGACACAGGTTTTGGTGATCCCTGTGCTGGTAATACCAGCCTCCATCACCCACTAGGTGTCGCCCATCGTGCTGCTCCCCTCTAAGGTTACTGTTTGCTCCTTCATAATTATTAAATATTTTGGGGGAGATATTTTGTGCAAATATCCTGTTTCTCCTTAAAATTTTACCCTCTATTTTCACATTCTTCAGTAGATCTGCTTGCAGCAATTATCGCTATGGTGTGCTAAGGTACTTTTCTCTTTCCCTCATTCCTTCTATGTTTATTAATTGGAATTCTTCCATGAGAAAGAGTTATTTCTTCTCCTCTACTATTTCTTTCCTTCTTTTCTTGTATTAATATGGGCTAATGTTTAATATGTTTTTATTCTATGGGTTATAATCCAGCATCATCATTATTTATTTTGTAGCTCACATGGTCCCAGCTTTGACCACTGGGAGCTCTTTATCTTGGCTTTGGTGTCCTTTTGACATGCCTCCATCTTTTTTTTAAAGTATTTATTTGAAGTCCATGTTATCCCACATATAGCCAGTGGGAGCTCCTTAAGGCTGGTCTCTGTGTCCTTCTGATGTGTCCCCATCATTCCTTGAGTACTCTTTTACTTTCTGGCACCAGAAGAAGCTCCAGGTTCATCTTATATTTTCCCTGCCACATCCCTGGATTCAACCATATCGCCAAGATCCTGGTTCCATTGGAGGGTGGTACTTAGAAACCAAGATGCAGGCTCTGGGTGTGCTCACTTCTAGTGGAGTGCCAGTGGACAGAGCTAGGAAGTATAAATACTCACCCATGCACACACAAATTCATATTTAATTTTGTATCTACAGTGTATAGGAACTAGATTTTTATGAGTGAATGGGAGGAAAGAAACTAGGGGCTAGAGCAGACTAATGTTTCAAAAATTTTGGTGATGTTATGGAAAACAATTTTTTAAAATAAAATTTTCTCTGTAATGTTATGTTTGTAATTAAAAAATAAAAGGAAGTAGTGATAAGGAGTGGCTATCCATTAGGTGACAATTTGAGGAAGGAGCAGGATAAAGGAAGGAGGGCAGAGTTTTGTGGGTTTTTTTTTGGAGGTAGTGTGAGTATGTTTACAGCTAGCGGAGGAATCAGGAAAGAGAGATGGAAGAGAAAGGAAGAGACCCCTGGGAAGCTGGCTGTGCTTGTCACAGGCTGTGCAACTGTGGGCAGACCCACATTTAGGAGGAATTTTGCATTCTGCCTATTGCTCTGCTCTGTGGTTACAAAGGATAAAACTCTCACATTCCACTGAACAATGTTTTCTACTTAATTTTGTTTCCCTGGAAATCCATGAGATATGGAAGTGTCTTGTATGACAGGTTTACCAACTGTCTGCAGTTGGGTTAAGCTGTGGGGTCGGACTTGCATAGCTCTTGTCCTGTGCTCTGGCTGCCTTTGGGCTTCACGGAGTCTGTGAGGATGGTCTGAGACAAGTGGGCTTTTCTTTTCTCTGTTGATATTTAATGTAGCTTGACAGATGAGGAGGGTTGTCGTGAATAAATGATCTACAACCTATTTCTGTTTCTTTGAAATGGCCTTGAGTGTGAGTGTTTGTGAGTGTGTGTGTGTGAATGTGTGTGTGTGTGTGTGTGTTTCCCCAAGGAAAAGCAGATGCTTTGATTGGGGATTCTCTGTACTTGGACTTTGGTGGGGGAGGAACCAAGCCATTGCCCGAAAAGCTCTCGGGGGTTGCAGGTGGCCTCAGTATGCACCAGGGGCTTTTGTGTCCGCCGGCTTCTATGGGTGGGCTCTGCTGAGATCCAGGGAGTCTATCTGGGACAGGGAGATGCTTGCACTCTGAGTGTGGTTTTCTGCCTCTGCTCTGCCCTTGCAGACTTGCTCACCGCAGCCAGGAGCGAGTTCTTCAGGCTACCCTTTTGAGGCCTGCAGTGCCACAGTTCCAGGGTTCGGCAGCGTGTGAGGTGGTTTCACCTGCAAGGATTAACGCACAAAATGCCCTAGGTGACAGGAGCTCCACAAACTGCCCAGTGTCTTTTTGTGATGGGAAATGAGATTATCATCTTGTCTTCTAAGAAGGTTTAGTTCTCAAAGGGCATTTTCCACAGCATGGCTTAATAGAGTTGATTTTATATTCCCTAAGGAATATAGGCTTCCAAATTGGTGCAGTCTTCGCTAACATGACTTATAAATCTTGTGTTTCAAATGAAATTGTCATTCCTCAAAGGCAGCAGTTTTCAGCAGAGGGAGGCTTTTTCCCTCAGGGAATAATATCTGGCCATGCCTGGAGACATTTTCAGTCGTCGCAGCCGGGTGGGGGGCGGTGGTGCTCCTGGCATCCAGTGGGTGGAGGACAGAGGCCTGCTAAACCTCCCACAGTGCCCAGGACGCCTCCCCCCAACAGAGAACCCCAGAAGTCAGAGGTGTGGAGGCTGAGAGGCAGCCCCGAGGGAGGCAAGCGCAGAGCCATCAGCACGCAAGTCAGCACCCCGACGGCCGCAGACTTCTCTGTGGACACATAGGGCTGTATTAAATTGCTTCCAAACCTCCTGAAGCGGGAGGCCCATTCGGGAAGCCCAGCCCCTGCCAGCACTGGAGAACAGAGAGGGTGTGCCCAAGTGGGTCACAGAGAACCTTGTTGTTTTAATGAATCGCCATTAATTAACCTCGCGTCTCAGAGATGTGAACATTGACTTTTCATTTGGTCAAATATAAAAAGTAGATTTCCACTCCAAAGCCAAGGCCTTAGGACATGGTATTTGAAACCATATTTTCCCTCCTGCTTCTTTGCTGCCTCCGGGCCCTCGGTGACTCGTCCTCAGCAGCAGTAAGGATGACGGCGCTGCCATCCGTTCCCGTGCGTACAGGCGGATGGAGCTGCGCCTGCTGTTGGGTCCTCGCTGAGCCAGGAGCACTGTGGGGTAGATCGACACCCGTGTTGTTGCCAGTGTCCAAGGGTGGGGGGATGCCCACTCCGGCCTGCCTGCAGTTGTTTCTCCCCTCAGGGAGAAAGGGCCGCATTGTGGCCCTTCCTGGGGAGCGCATTGCTGATTTCCTGCCAGCGTTTTTGGAGGAAACCTTGTAAAATGTAGCATTTGCTGAAGCAGTCTTACTTTTAATTGTATTGGTTATCTGGAATATATGCTCATTATAAAATGTTAAAGGAATATAGAAGTATATTACAGTAAACCCTGGAGGTCACCTTTTTGTCCCTTCTTCCAACAGTTTTTGTACATTTTGTCATCTTTTAAAAATGTAAATAATTTTATTAGAAAAGATTAAAAAAGATTTCAACTTATAAAAAGAAATAAATACGGTACCCCCCCACACACATATATATACACCTTCACCACACTAGGCAAAGAAAACAACTTTTAGCCAAGTGAGATTTAGTCTCAATATGATCTGTTTATTCACTCAACAAATACTCATTGATTCTTCTTGTGTACAAAGCAGTGTTCACGTGCCAAGGCCTTGTGCTTTCCATACAGAACTTTTGTTTTCTTTACATCAGGGGGATGTTATTGTAGGTGATAGTCTTAACACTCGCTTTCTGAAACAGCAGCAAGCCTCACACACCTGCCCAGTCAGTGCCTTTCCAGAGGCTGTGGGGTCCCCAGGACAGAGGGGATCCCTGCTCTGCTTAGTGAGGCCTGTGTGTTGGACATGCCGGGACCCAGGGTTGCCAGTCGGGGAAGCTTAATTTAAATAGAATCAATTGTCTCCATGTGCTTGTCCAAGTAGATTGTCTGGGGCCTCTGTGGGGGGCCCCAGCACCCCACCGCACTGCCAGGCTACCCCGAGGCCAGGTTGGAGGTGGCACACATTCACGTGCCGGCTCTGGGGAAAGGATAGGGGAAGGGGATGTGTGCTGGTTTGGATGTATTATGTCCTCCCAAATGCCATTATCTTTGATGCAGTCTTGTGTGGGCAGGAAACATATTGGTGTTGATTGGGTTGGAGACTTTTGATTGGATGTTTCCATGGAGATGTGATCACTCAGCTGTGGGAAGGATCTTTCACTGGATAATTTCCATGGAGGTGTGGCCCTGCCCATTCAGTGTGGGCCTTGATTAGTTCACTGGAGCACTGTATAAGCTCAGACAGAGGGAGAAAGCTTGCTACAGCCAAGAGGGACACTTTGAAGAACTCACAGGAGTTGAGACAGACATTTTGAAGACAGCCATTGAAAGCAGACTCTTGCTCCAGAGAAGCTAAGAGAGAACAAATACCCCAAGAGCAACTAAGAGTGACATTTTTGAGGAACTATAGCCTAGAGAGGAATGTCCTGGGAGAAAGCCATTTTGAAACCAGAACTTTGGAGCAGATGCCAGCCACGTGCCTTCCCAGCTAACAGAGTTTTTCCGGACGCCATTGGCCATCCTCCAGCGAAGATACCCAGTTGTTGATGTGTTACCTTGGACACTTTATGGCCTTAAGACTGTAACTGTGTAACCAAATAAACCACCTTTATAAAAAGCCAATCCATTTCTGGTATTTTGCATTCCAGCAGCATTAGCAAACTAGAACAGGGGGGCACTGATAATTTCCAACATCACTTCTACTCATATCCCATTGGCCAGAATTTGGTCACAGGATATAGTGAGCTGCAAGGGAAACTGGGAGGTGTGGCCTGGTAAAGCTTCCTTTTGTAAAGAGGAGGGAGAGAGTAGATTTTGGAGAGTGGCCTTTGGATGGCTGCCTGCTTTTCACTAGTAAACAACCTGAAGCTGACACACACTCACGTTCCAAGTATGGATCTTCGGCCTCGTGTGTTGCACCTTCTTTCTCCAAAACTGTTTGTCAGTGGTTTGTGTTTTTATTAGAGTTATTTAATTTTTATGTTAATATATGTCTCAATCTTCTTCTTTAAGGCTTTTGGGTTTTGTGACTTCCCTAAGAAGCCCTTTCTTACACCAAGCTAATAAAAATATTTTATTCTGTTTTTTAATTTATTTTTTTTATCCATAACAGATTTTTGTTGTGTGTGGACTCGAAGATAATAATAGTGTGGCTTGATTTTCCAGCATCACTTACTGAATTGTTCATTCTTTCTTCACTGATTTAAGCTGCCATCTTCATCACAATGATATATGTGGGTCTATTTCTGGACTTCTCTGCTGTTGGTTTGTTTATCTCTCCCTCACTAATACCATCCTGTAATTACCATAGATTTATAGTATAGTATATTTAATGTCTGGTAGTATGAGTCCCCACTCATAATTCTTTATTAAATTTTTTTCTATTTTTGTGCATTTCTCTTTCACACTAACTTTAGAATCAGTTTTTTAAATTCCATTAAAGAAAAAGACCCTGCTGGTATTTTTATAGGGGTTGAGTTGACTTTGTAGATTCATTAGAGAAGAAATGACATCTTTCGGCTCCTTCAGCGGGAGTTTAGAGAGAGCATTTCTCAGTGGTCTCTTATGATAAACTGCCAGGCAAGTGAGGACAGCTTAATGAGATGAGACAGCAGATTACAAGGAGAGCACAGCTTCCTCCATGACATAGAACACACAGTCACATACTCACACACACTCACATACACACCCTGGTTCTCGGGTGGTCTCGTTACTCTGTGGCCACACTTCGCACCTGGGCACTTGGCTGTGTCCCGAGGAGGTCTCTGCCAGGCCTCCCTAGGGCCTTCGCTCACCTTGCTGGGTTGTCTTGTCTTCTGTCCTTTTTCCCTGCCGAGTTATAATTAAACCTCTGGTTAGCACCAGAGGCAGAGTCTGTGGCTCAGCTGTTAGGGAAACGCCGCTCTTTTAGTGTGAAGTATGCCGAATTTGATTTCTGCCAAAGTTTCACCACTTATGCTCCCAGTGCCCGAGAAAATGTAAGTGAAAGCATATGGAGAATTGCTTAAAAATGTTATCTTTGAGTCAAGTGTTTAAGCCTGTTCTAGTTTGAGGAGGATGTTCTTCTCTCCATTTGTCCTCACTGGACTGTCTGGGGGCTGAACAGCTCTGTGTGGCCAAAAAAACATGTTTTCCTCCAAAAAACGTTTTACTGTGCAGGCTAGTGTTAGTAGGAAGTTATTGTTCTGTGACTTGAAAAAATTAGGCGGCCAAAGCCACTTGGCCCCTGTAACTGTGATTTTTAAAACCTCGGGAGGGTAAAGTGCCTGTGGGTGTCTCTGAAATGAGAGGCCCCTGGGGAATATGCACCGTTTGGAGAATCCCAGCACCTCTTAAGGGAGCTCAGCTCCTTCGCAGATGAGCTGCACATTCTTAGAGAAGCACAGGCGGGAGGCGCAGCCGTGGGCAGAGGCGCCGGTTACAGGGACAGCGAAGGCCAGCTGGTGGGACACGGAGGGAAACCCCCAGTGGGAACGAGCCCACTTTATAAGGAGACAGCGAGCCACTGAGCCGGCAGCAGCTACGGAACACCCAGGATCTGGGAAGTGAGCTTTGACATGTCCTGCACTTGGCACTACTGGAGTAAAACACTTATGAGTAGATGTATGTAATCTTAGTTTGCCATTATTATCGCTTGAGAACGTTTCTCTGACAACCAGGCCTGACGTGTGGGACCTTCTCCAGGGTGTCCGGTTCTCCTGAGCGGGCAGCACTGATCCTGGGTTGGGGTGCTGAGCTAGGGAGAGGGAAAGGACTCCTCTCACTGTGTGGCCGCTGTGGACCCGGTGCCCCTCCTTGCCGGGCTTCTGTTACCTTTGCCATAAGACGAGTCAATATCTCAAAGTCCCGCTTGATCCCCATGGTCCCTGCACAGTCTAATGAGAAAGACAGTGATACATGGTTAAAGAAATACGAACTCGGAATTGATGGCAAGTGTCCTGGGTGTTCGGCGTCTGTGCTCATGATGTGCGGCACTTGCCGTGCCCTTTGACTCCTCATGCCAGCCTTGAACAGACCCTTTCTGAGGCCCCCCTTCAGATGTAGCATTGTATTAACAGAGTGAGCATTTATTTGCTAACAGTTCTGTGACTGGCCTGTAACAGAACCTTAAACCTAGAGCCACCTCCCGTTGGGAAAGCCTCTAGGAAAAAGACAGCTGTGTGGCTTCTCCCACCCCAGGCGCCAGCCTGAGCCTCCCACTTGCGTGCACCTTCGTCCACCTGGTCGCTGGGGGCTCCAGGCTCCTCCGTGTGGGGACAGTGCCGGGCTTTGCTTAGGCCTTTAGCCGATGATACGGCAGGTTCTGTTCGTGGTGCCCTGGTTTGAATGTGTGATGGCACTGAGGAGTGTTAATTCGAGACAGGGAGACCCGTGAGGGCGTCCTTTCCTTTTCGTGGGGGTTCCAGTGCCCCCCCGGGTGGTGGGTGGGGACCAGGTTCCTGGCAGAGACCTGGGTCAGGAGGCCAGAGTGGTGGCTGGTGGTGCCCAGGCTGGAGGGATACAGGTGCGCCACGTGCTCCTTCGCTTCCCGCTTCTCCCCGTCCCCTGCTGCCAGGTCCAGCCTGACCTGCCTGCACTCGCCTCCCCTCGACCCCCAGGCCAGCCTCCCAGGACGGGTGCCCCCCAGCCCTACCCGAGACCTTGACCCGGGCTCCCTACCTCTTCCCCCTTTCTGTTTGTGTGACTCTTTCCATTCTCTGTGGCTGCCTTCCCTGCAACCCTTGTAACTGTACCTTTTTTAATCTTGAGAAACAACTAAGCTGTGAGCTTAGTTGTAAGCTGACCAGATCTGACCAAGCTGACCAAATCTGTTGCCTTCAAATATTCATAATCAAGCAGCATGAATTCCAGGGTAACAAAATTCCCATTACAGGCATGTACCTGTGTAGATCTTTCCACTATATTCGAGTTGTTGGAATTAGAGCGACTGACCACTCTTTGGATATCCTTTCATGCTGGACAGAACCCCATTTTAAATAGTATTTTAACAAATACCTTGGGGCGTGTGAGTGCAAGTGCGCGTTGTCTGAGAATATGAATCAAGGTGGCTATTAGAAGTGACCACTGTTTTCACGGAGCAGGCAGTTAGGAAGGAGTGGGGCACTCTGAAAGAGGGTTGGAGAAAAATGCACTTTAAAGCCCACAGATAAGGAAAAAGCATCATTCACTTTTGAAAATTAGGATTAGAATGATGAAATGTGTTATTTACTAGCTCCCAAATAAAATACTAAAAATTACATCAATCCCATTAAATTGATAACAAAATTCATTCTTTAGCTCTAAATTATGCTAATTTAGGAGTTCGAAGGGAAGAAAACAGCTAAAATGCAAAAGGGGACATGCACTCATAGATATGTGGAATATGGGAGACCCCATCTGGACGACATCCAGAGCCATGTTGGGGTCGAATGTTTGGCATTCACAACTGCTACTCATTGACCAACATGCTCCATAAACGTAGGATACGAGGCATCAGGCTGTTTTAAGCAACTTGTGTGTTGTACCTTTCTTTATGTAAAATTGATAATAGGAGATAATGATGTGTTTTTAGTGAGGGAATGGTAGACTTAAAATTAATTTAGTTTGCCTCTTTAGAGAGGTCTGGAAGTAGAAACTGCGGGTAGAGGTCTCGAGGTGTGTAAGTAATAAATGTGCACTTTGCTTCTGTTTTCCAGAACTACACTCAATATATTCCTCTGTCTATATATGATCTCCAGACTTGGATGGGCAGCCCGTCAATCTTCGTCTATGACTGCTCCAATGCTGGCCTTATCGTCAAGTCCTTCAAGCAGTTCGCCCTGCAGAGGGAGCAGGAGCTGGAGGTAAGGCCCCCGGAGCAGGACTGCTCACGCTGCTTTCTCTGGGACTGGGGGCTTGCTGGACAGTCTGTGGTGCTTTCTTCAGTCACTGAGTGGAGACGAACTCACAGTGCCATGGGCAGGGTGGGGAATTTGATGACAGAGAACTGGGGAGTTTCTCTGTGGGCGTGTGGGCTTATTTTCACATTGCATTTTACCCAACGCCTTTTTAAATCTGAGCATTAATTAAGTGATATAGTTAATAGGAGCTGACTTGTGCCCTGGTGGTCTCTACCTGTAAAATAAATGTTAAAATAAAGCAGACACATTTATTTTATGAAAAACAGACCAATGTCCAGACACAGATTTCACTTGTTAGCATTTTTTTATTGCTCCAATTTTGTTTGTGTATGTGTGTGTTAAAAATACCCCATAAAGCTAAATGATAGAGAAAAAACAAAAACAGCTGCCATTGGTAGCTTGTGTTAAAAGACTTGGAGAAAGCTATGTAGTACCCTGATAATGAAGAGGCATTTTACTAGTTTGTTTTAATTAACATTTGACATTTGAATTAAACAATGAATTCTAAAGAGAAATGGAAGAGGCATTTTCAGTTAATAGGCCTCCATCCTGTGGCCTGCACAAGAGGGTCAGAATAAAATATTCTGCACCCTTGAGGGGGTCTTGAATTCCAGCTGCTTGCAGTACAGGAAATTCTTAATTCAGGAATATAAATGGTCCTGAGTGCATGTCTCCTCAAGCCTTTTTGGATAAATTCAATTTTATATATTGGTCTTTTTGTGTTTTGTTTGTTTTTTCTATCACATTTTATCAGATGATATTGCTGAAATAATTAGCAACAAAATTTGAAATTTTCTTTGGTCGACTTTAAAACAGATATTCCTCTGTTTAATATTTTACATTTATGACTTGTCCCTATGCTGAACATTGCATAAGAGTAATAAAAATGATGTCCTTTTTCCTTGAAAATGGAAGGCTGCGCCCCAAGTTATTTTTTTTGCATTCTATAATAAGAGAGGGGAAAGATCACGTTTTGTATCATTAAATTTTTACCTGGCTTTTTGGTGTTTCATCCAGAATTACCCAGGCAATGGATTGTCTAATAGAGCACTGAGAAAACTCAGGCACCAAGAGATGATTTGCCTTTCCTCAGATCAAGTAATAAATCCTGCAAAAAAACTTTTTACATTTATAATGTGTAAATAAAAATGCCAAAAATCCTGCTTGATTGTCATACCCAAGTTATGACCACTAGGGTAGTTAAGGGGCAGACAATACATCAACCTAAATTAATGAAAACAAGTTAAATATAGAACTCCCTTCCCCATTTGACAGAGGACAAGCATTTCTATCTTATGCATAAGACTAAATGTTTACTTTTCAGCACTTTGAGTTTCTGTACAGTATGTGTTCTCTTATATGTCACCAAGCATTAATCAGCCTGAGACGCTGTTCATTTCATTGAGTGCAACGAAAAAGATTTGCATGCATCTTTTTTGGGGAAAAATGTTTAATTGACTAACTTAATTCCTCATGGAGGAGATCAAATGAAAAAGATTCGTTTGGAGTGGCACATAGATGACAATGCAAAAATTATACCATATGATTTGTAATTAGCTCTGATTTTTATCTTTGTCCTTTTTTTTTTTTAATTATAGTGTAGAGAAATCTTGTGTTTTTCCATTACATTTACTATTATTGGCTATTGTTCAGTTGGTCTCTTGCTTAAACAGAGGAAATTAAAATGATAAAGTTGGCTCCCAGCTAATATCTAAATGTTCATTTTATCACTTTACTATCCACTGTAGAATCTGCATTCCTACATGGCCTCTTAGGTTTCTTCTTTTAAAAAAATTTTCTTCTTCTCTACAGTTGGCCAAGTCCTTTGTAAATTTATAATACATTTTAATACGTTTTATTGGGTAGATGATAACTTGTGAACTGAAAGAAATTGGCAGGTGAATGGCTTATACAGTGTTTAAAAAAGTAAAAAACTGATTAAATATAATGCAGGAAAATGATTACTTGGACCAGAAAGCCCCCAAGTAATGAACATGAACTCAAATATGAGTGACATAAATTTTCAGAGGTGATTATCAGCGTTCATATTCTGGTAGCATAGTTCTCACCCTGGGACCAGGAGGCTTCCTTAGTGTGCACTCCTACCCCAAAGGGCAACTGGAGGTGAAGACGGCAACTTCATCCAGGCACAGCATGTGTTACTGCACACAGCTGCAACTTCATCAAAGCTGGAAAAGTGCACATCTGTCACTCAGTAGTGTTCTTGACATTTTTCATTTCATCACATTGCTCTGCAATCTGAAAATCAAGGAAAAGCTATATGAAAGAGTTTTAGAGAAAAAGTTTTCAAATCTCTCTACTTTCAATTTTTTTTAAATAAGTATTTTTATTTTCCCGAAATTAGTTTATGCTATGGTTTTAAAAAATCGAATAGTACAGAGGACTTATAATGAATAATAGTACTTCCTGGCTCCAGGCCTCCCCAGATGAAGCCCCACTGCCAAAGGAAACCACCTTTAGCTGTCTGTGCTTGTAGCTCTCCTAGGGAGTGTCTCCATATTGGTGGTGAATATGCTTATATGACTACTTCTTGATTCATCAGTTTTAAATTATCTATGGGTTTTCTGGTATGATACAAGCCAAAAACAGAGCTTCCATGAGTAACTTCTCTATAAAGAATTGAGGAAGCAATATAGAACTTTGGTATTGAGAGATCTGTTAAATGGTAGTTTTAATTAATATTTGATGTTTGAATTCAATAGTGGATTCTAAAGAGAAATTAAAGAGGTATGTCACTATCTTCTCCCACCTCCCCAATACCATTTAGTTGTCTCACTGTTTTTTTTCTATACTTTATAACTATTGCAATTTTGAGTCACATCCTTATGTTTTTATTTCTAGTTTCATTAATAATAGATAACATCTTTGTTTTATAAATGGTTCTTAGCTTCCTTGCACTTTCTTTTGCCTCTCCTCTTTCCCAGCTTCTATCACCTGCTCATTTACTTCTATAATTGCCTTCTGTTTTTGACCATAATTCTGTTCTTTTTGCTTTGTGTATGGGTTGATGCTTTAAAAATGACATATATGAAACCTTGTTTACTTGGTTATGACCATGTAAATATTGTTCATTGAATGGCTAAGTAGGCTACCATGATTTCTATTTTTAAAGCAGTTTTTGGTTGCTTTTATTAGAGATTTTCTCTTCTCTTCTTCAATTATGTATCTCGAGCATTTCTTCAGTTTTCAAATTCTCAAGGATGGTAGCCAATCTCAGAATATGTTCTTTTCCTGAAACATCTTCTTCCCCAGCTCTCTACTGCCACCCTCAATTGATAGTTCTGTGTAGGCTTCACAGCAGTCCTGGGATTTCCCCTTACAGCTCAAAGGGGATGTGTCCACTACTTTCTGCACCCCACCTTTTCCTTTTTCTTGATTTTCTCCTTTGTTCTGCTGGAACAAATCCTCAAGTATTGTCCCAAGAAGGGATGTATGGGAATGATATTTCTCAGGCTTTAAATGTTTACATTTGGAATGCTTTCAGCTATAAATAATGAAAAATCTCATTATTTGGTTTGAAGCAAATAGCATTTTGTCTTGTCCACTTATAAGAGCTCCAAAGTAAATTATACCAATTCAACAGTGTCATCAGGGACCCAGGCTGTTTAAATCTTTCCACTCTGGCATCCTTATCTGATTGACATTTTATCCTTGTGGTTGCAATATGCCCATCACAGGCCCAGGAATTTCATCTGTCTTTGAGGCAGAAAGAAATGGGGAAAGGAAAGGTGATAGCGGCCACATAGGACTCTCTTATCAGGAAGGCAGACTTCCCTTTTCACCTTATTGGCTACAACTGGGTCAGGTGGTTCCCCCAGCTATAGTGGGAAGGAGCCAGGGGGAATGGAATTGGGAATGGCTATTCAGTTATCTGATAATGTGTGTCAGCTGCACTGTATGTGTAAAATGTCTTCATTCTAGCTGTGTACTTTATTGATGGTTTGGGTATAGAATTTTTGACTCTTTCCACTAAACAATCACCATACTTGCTACCTGCAGAGTATGAGTAGCTTAGACTGGCCTCATTGTAGCTGTCATCAAGTATCCAAAGGCACAACCAGCTGCATTCCACTGAAAGCCATAGGAGGAGGAGTCATAAAGCACAATATGCATATTTTGAATTAATTGAAGACAGAAAGAATGGAAATATTTCTGCAACAGCTTTAATCTTGGGTGTTAAATGTTTGTTGTGTAAACTGGAAAGGAAGACTGAGTCTTTAATAAACAGATTGTCTTTGAAATGGTCCTTATTAAGTGTTGAGCATCAGCAGGGACCATTGCAGTTCTTATCTTCCCTGAAGACGGTGGTAAACCGTGGAGTAAAATCCAGGCAAGTTTTCCTTGTCTTTGGAGGCAAGTGAGTTAATGTCCAGCGGTAGAGGGCAGCGATGCCGTTTCTTTTGCAGAGAGATGGCGCTCCCCGTGTCCTGCGAAGGTTTGTCCTTGTTTGGTCTAGGAGTGGAGCTCAGGTGTGTTGTGATGACTATGTGGCAACAGCAGAGGTGGTCTTCCCAAAGCAGGGGCTGACACGAGGATTCTCTTCTGGCTGAATCTCAGCCCATCAATCTGGTGGTGTCACTCTTCTCTAAACACACCTTTGTGCTTTGCAAGGCTTTTCTCATGGTGCCTTCCATGAGAAAAAGTAAATCTTGCTTTTACCCAGCCCCGTCTGAGCATGTTTGTCAAGTTCAGCTATCAGCACCGCAGTTCCCTTCCTGCAGCACAGATGCTTGTCAGACGGGTGCTCGTGTTCATGGTGAGAAACAAGCCTGGTTCTGCGACACGAGGGGACTTCACCATGTACTTCCTGCTTTGAATCCCGAACTGGAACTGATACGCAATTCATCATCCTCATGTATTGATCACCGCGACTAAATTTTTTGTCCAGTATTGACTACATAATTCTGACAACTGTGACTAACGTGGAATTGTGGGTTTCTTCAAAATGTGTTAGATATTTGTCCCATAGAGCTCTGGATTTCGTGTTTTGAAATCTTAAGTTTCCTTAGCTGCTGCTGTGGACGAATGCAGGGCACTGATGTGCCTGGAATTCTGTGGTGGAAGCCAAGTCTCTGTGCTAGAAAGTTGAGTGTCTGTCAGGCCAGAGCATCCGCGTGTGGCTTCTGGACACCGCGGGATAGTTCTGAGGCTCTGTGGAGAAAGGCGTGCTTCTTGGTCAGTTCTCCCACTGGAGTGTGTGTGCGAGTTTGCTTGTATTCTCTGTGCACCTGCTGCTGCTTGGACTCCAAGGCCTTGGCCTGGGGTCTGCTCCCTCCTCGGGGAGCTCGGGGCAGTCGTGGTGCTCTTCTCTCCACCCCCACTCTTTCTCTGCCACAACATCATTTTAGGTTGTAGAAAAACGAGCCGTCTGTTATATACTCACTTTATTAATTTTCATCTTCAATTAATCTTCAATTTAAAAAATCATGTCAGCAATAGTAATTTGTGGGTTTCTAAAAGTCGTCGTCCTCTTTTCTAGATTCTCTTTTTCCTCCAGTATGAATAATTTTTATTTTGGTTATTTTGATTATTCTCTTTTATACTAGAGGCTTTCCTCACATAGTTAATAGTTCCCTGTTTTTTCTAATATTTAAGAATGAAGGAAAAAACTCTGCTGTTGCTATGTGCCCATGGGTGGGGGCCTTGCCTTATGGAGAGCAGGTGGGCAGCTGGCTGCTGCACCGAGGTGCCACCCGACATCAGAAGGTATGGGGTGTTATTATTCTGGGATGCCAGTGACTCACTCGCTACCCTAGTTCCCCCCAGATACTTCACTCCCTCTCTTCAGGGAGCAAAAGCTGCTGAGTGCCTTGTTGGAGGAGGGAGACCCGGGGATAACTCGCTGGCCCCGTGGCACCTGACCACAGGTGAGAAGCTGACTGTCCTGGTGGCCCCCTCATCCAGTCAGCACCACTGTGGCTCTGGCAGGGAAGACTACATTCCCCTCCTGCCTTCTCTGCGCATGTTCTGGATGGTTCCCAGCCCCCTGTTAATAACCGCTGGCCAGGCACCTCGGTACATCTTGCAGTTTCTCCTATGGAGAAGGTTTTCAAAAGCAGCACAGTTCGTGCTCCCGGCCTTGCAGCACCTACAGCATCGAAGCATACACCCAGGTGTGGGGAGACAGCGGAGGACACCTGCATTTGTGATTGGGGAGGAACTGCTGCCCTGCAGCTGTTTGGCGGAGAGTTTGGTAAGGGTCATGGTAAATCTACAGATCAACCATGGTAGTAACCCATTTAATTGGAATCTACACCACAGTGCTTAGCTGGGGAGAATAGAGCCACTAGAGGAAATAATTTAGTGGAGGAGGGGTGGCCCTTGCAGTGCCCAAGGAATGAAAAGGGTCATGGGAAAGCAATGCTGAGGAGAGCAGGGCTCTGGAGGGTCAGGGCCCTCGGTGATCATGAGAGCTGAGGAGAGAAGGGGAAACACGTAGGGGTGGAAAGGACAGCTGCAGGCAGGAGGTGAGGAGCCTAGTGTGCCAGGCCACCCTGCGCCTGGACATGAGGTCACACTGCCCCTGTTTTGCCCTGCCACGCCCAGCCCTGCGACTCTGCTTTGGTGACGGCTCTGCCTGCTCTTTCCCTGCCCGCCCTTGAGGCTCCATCTGACTGACAGGCCACCACCCAAATGCCACCTCAGCTGCAACGCTGCCCTGGGCCTGACTGAAGAGCCCACCCCACCAACTTACGCCCTTGGTGGCCCACCCTCAGAGCTGGCATCACAGTTTAGAATTATATGGTGTTTAATGCCAGCCTACTTGCTTATGGTCTGTGTTGTCACTGCATGGGGGACCCCAGGGACAAGAATAGTGCCTGGCAAGCCTTAGGGTATGGGTACCAGCACCCTGCATTTCTGTGACAGAATCGCACCCAGCAGATCTCGAAGCCTCTGGTTGCTGCCGCTTTCCTAGGCACATCCCTTTCTGTGGTTTGTGTGGGGCGATAAGGTTCTTTTCTGTTGGCAACTTTTACCACTGCTAGTCCTATATTTGAAGGCTTTGGGGAGAAGAAAAGTGATTTCTTTCATAAAAAATTTAGAAACCCTCCCCGCTGATGGTATTAAATGAAATCTACAGAATAAAGCACAGTGTGTCATTAGCACACTCATCTTCCAGGGGATAGCTAAAATTCTCCTTCCTTCCTAAACACTTCCCACAGCCTCACATCTCCCTCAGCTGGCCCAATAAGCATAAGTTTTTACATGACCAATATGGGAATTAGTGATATATTGTCTTGTACTATCTTCTGTTGCTGTGATCTGCAATTTAAATCTTTTCTGCAAACCTGTCGAGAATGCCTCCTATGCAGCAGGTGTTCAGAAAATGGTTTTAGATTTGTCTTGATAAATAAAGATACATTTGAATAAACTCCCTTTAGGGATCTTCTTCAGCAATGTTGATGCTGCGCTGAATATATTTGATCTTTAATTTGCACAAAATTTAAAAAGAAACAAAGGACAGGAGATATTATTGACCCACCTTCATATTACATTACTTTGCAGTTATGATAAAACCGGGAGCTTTTCTGAAGTAAGTTCTCTAGTTTTGTCCTTTTCCCTAATTCATCAGTTTCACATTATTTCCAGGTCACCCCCTCACTGTGGGATCTAGCCCCGGAGCTGTGGTTCCTAACAGGACCCACCGCTTGTCCCTGTTTGCTCTCACGGGAATATCTCCCATAAGATCAGAAATATGGAAAGCACATTTGCGCTCTCTTCTGGTTTGCTAATGCTGCCGGAATGCAAAATACCAGAATTGGATTGGATTTTATAAAGGGGATATATGAGGTTACAAATTTACAGTTCTAAAGCCATGAAAATGTCCATATGAAGGCATCAACAAGAGGATACCTTCACTGAAGAACGGCTGATGGCGTCCAAACACCTCTGTCAGCTGGGAAGGCACGTGACTGGCGTCTACTCGTCCTTTGCTCTGGGTTGTGCTTCAAGATGACTTTCTCCAAAATGTCTCTGGGTCTATCTTAGCTTCTCTGGAGCAAACTCTGGGCTTCATCTCGTAGCTTAGTGTTTCCAAGTGTCCTTCTGTCTGCATCTCCAAGCATCTCTAAGCATCTCTGTCGGCTTCCAAGCATCTTAACGTCTGTGTGTCCTGGCTTAGCATATCCCAGGGCATTTTCATCTTTCTATTCTCTGCATGACCTCCCTTTAAAGGACTCCAATTAACTAATTAAGAGCCACCCTGAGTGGGCGGGGTCCACACCCCCATGGAAATAATTTAATCAGAGGTTAAAAATCTGTTCTGGTTTGCTGATGCTGCCATTATGCAAAACGCCAGAAATGGATTGGCTTTTATAAAGGGGGTTTATTTGGTTACAGATTTAGAGTTCTAAGGCCATAAAATTGTCAAACTAAGGCACAACAGGGGGATACCTTCACTGGTGTCTGGAACACCTGTCAGCTGGGAAGGCATGTGGCTGGCGTCTGCTGTTCCTTTGCTTCCGGGTTGTGTTTCAAAATGGCTCTCTCCAAAATGTCTCTGGGCTTCTGTCTTAGCTCCTCTGTCTCAGCTTCTGTGTGTCCTTGCTTCTTTCTCCCAGGTCATTTCTCTCTAAGCATCTGGGGGTCCTCTTAGCTTCTCCAGGGTAAACTCTGGGTTTCATCTCTTAGCTTAGCCTCTCCAAACATCCTTCTGTCTGCATTTCCAGACATCTCTAAGCATCAGCTTCCAAGCATAAGCAAGCATCTGTATGTGTGTCAGCTCTTAGCTTCTCTTAAATACTCCAGTGAATGAATCAAGACCCACCCTGAAAGGGAGAGGCCACACCTCCATGGAAATAATCTAATCAAAAGTATCACCCACAGTTGATTGAGTCACATCGCTATGGAAACACTCAGTCAAAAGGTTCCACTCAACAAGATTGGGTTAAAAGATGATGGCTCCTTGGGGGAACATAGTATATCCAAACGGGCATACTCTCACTGGGCTCCTTCAACATTATATATGGGAAGGAGAAGGAACCAAGCGCATACAGATTGGAAAAGAGAATTGTAAACTGTGTCTTTTGAAGAAGAAATGATCGTCTGTGTTGAAATGTCAATAAGCTTCTATTTGACAATTATAGAACACTCCACCCAACATCTGCAGAATATTCTTTTCCAGGGTGTATAGAATATTCATTAAGATAGACCATATTCTGGGTCATAAAACAAACCTCCACAAATTTCAAATAACTGAAATCTTACATTGAATGTTCCTTGACTGTAATGGAATCAAACGAGAAATCATTAAGAGGAATAAAGCAGAAAAAATCCACTAGAAAAGTAAGCAACACGTGATACGTGACACTTGGTCAGAAGTCTCACAGGAAATGAAAAAAGGACATTGAACTTAAGGAAAGTGAAAATACAATGTATCAAAATGTATCACATGCAGCTAGAGCAGTGGTGAGAGGGATTTTCATAGTACTAAATGCTCACATTAGAAAAAAACAAAAGTTCTCAAATTAATAGTATGAGTTGGTAGAAACTAGAGAAGAGGAGGAAAATAAACCCAAGGCAGTCAGAAGAAAGGAAATAATAAATATAAAACCAGGAATGGTTGAAAGTGAAAAAAGAAAAACAATAGAGAAAAATCACTGAATCAAAAAACTGGTTCTTAGAGAAAAATCAGTAAAAGAGATAAATCTCTAGCAAGACTAACAGATAAAAGAGTAGAAGAATCAGGAATGAAAACAGGTCAGGAATGAAACAGGACCATCTGCAGATCCTGTCGTCTTTAGAAGGGTAGTAAGGCAATGCTGTGACTAACTTGACGTTCATAAATTTGACAATTTAGAAGAAATGGACTAATTCTTCTATGATCAGAAATTACACAAATTCAACCAACATGAAATTGATAATTAGCATAGTCCTATAAGAATTTGAATTTGTAATTTAAAGGCCCTGAAAAAGCAATCTCCAGGCCCAGGTGGTTTCATTGGAAAATTCTATCAAACATTTAAAGAAGAATTAGCAGGAATTTTACTCAATATTTTCCAGAAAAGAGAAGAGGAGGGAATACTTCAAAACTCATTTTATGAGGTCAGTATCACCCTGATACCAAAACCAGACATACAGTTTCAAGAAGAAAGGAAGAAAGCTGTGGACCAGTATCTCACACAAACTTAGATGCAAAAGCCCTCACCAAAGATATAGCAATTCAATTCTAGCAATTTATCAATAGAATTATATTTCAGAACTGAGTAGAATTTGTTCCAGATATGCAAGGCTTGTTCATTATTCAAAAATCAATTAATGTAATCCACCATACCAACAGATGAAAGAAGAAAAATCACATGATCATATCAATTGATGTACAAACATCATTTGACAAAATCCAATACCCATTCATGATTTAAAAATCTCTTAGGAAACTAGGAATAGAGCGGAACTTCTTCAATGTCATAAAAATCATCTACAAAAAAATCTACAGCTACCATTGTACTCAGTGGTACCCGTGGTTCTTCTGCTACGTTCTAGGGCCCCTCTGACAGGTGCCGCTCCAGCTCCATTGCCGTGGGCTCAGCAGTGCACTTGGCCTCCTCCAGCACAGGCCAGCGACGTCCCACATCACTCACACCTGGATTCCTCACAGTATCATATAATATACACTGTCGTCAGCAATGTGACTCATTCACTCATCCCTCCATCCTCCCGTCCTTCCATCCATCCATCTATCCATCCATCCAAGAAATGTTTGCTGAGCATCCACTGTTTATCAGAAATAATGACAGGCTGATACAGCAATGAATAAGTTATATAGAATCCTTCTGTCATGTGTCATACCTGGAATTTATGTTTAAATAGTTAAGCAAGATAAACAAATACATTCATGTATACACACAAATACGCATACATGCACACTTAGTTGTATATAGACAGGGAAAGAGAGAAAATAAATGTGGGAATGTGGGTAAAATAGTAAAAATTATTGTAAGTAAATAGAAAGTATCAGATGTTCAAAGTTCTGTCAACTTTTCTGTATGATTATAAATTGTCAGTATAAAAAGTTAGAAAGTTTTTGCTTGCTTTAAAGCTTCTTTCTGGTTCAGGAAGCAGTCAATGAACAAGAAAACCCTATTATAATAAATACAGTGAGGAATAAGTGCAGTAAGAAAAGATAAAGCAGCTTAAGGAAATGAAGAGTAAAGGGGTCAGGGATGCCTCAGGGGTGACATCTAAAGGCACCTGAATGGCCTGGCAGAGTTAGCCAAGCGGACATGTGGGAGGAACACTTTAGGACCAGGGCATGGAATGGACAGAGGCTCCCATGTGGAAGCACGCTGGCTTCTGGGAATGCAAACAAGACCAGTGGGGCCAGAGGGTGAGCCCAGGAAAGAGGTTAACAAGGTGGCCAGAAGGCTTGTCATGTGGGAATTCCTGGATCTTTGGATTTTGTTCCAAGATCCTGAGGGTAGAGGGAAAGCACCAAAGGCTTTGGAGCCTGTGATCTAGAATAGTGCCTGCATGTGGTAGCCACTCAACTAATGTTTGCTGCATAAATCAAGACGAAGTCAAAAAGGCCAGTCGCTGCAGTGAAGTCTGGACCAGGCTGTGGGGCAGTGCTGGAGGCGGGGAGGCCCGTTGGGAGGCTGTGTCAACATGCTGCATCCACATGAGACAGGCACGATGCTTGATAGGTGGCAGTGGTGCTAGGGATGACAGGTGTTTACATTTTGGGTAATTTTTGCAGGGTGAATAATTTGCTTATGAATTAGATTTGGGATGTGCACTACAGAAAGGAGTTCGAGATGGCTTGAACATTTTGGGCCTTGTGATGGGCAGACGGAGTGGCTGTTGTGAGTGTGTTACTAAGATGGGAGGACTGCAGGGATGGTGGGATGACAGCATGGGACACAGGAGTCCCCACTTCTTCTAGAACTTTCAGTGGACAAGTGGAGAGGATGGTGGTGCCACCCATGCTTGGGCCATGGTGTGAAGAGCACCGAGCTAGAGGCTGGCTGAGGCCTGTGTGTGGAGGTGCATTTGGGGTCTGGAAAAGAAGAAGGACCCACGGCAAGGCAGGGAAGTGGTAGCCAGGGAAGCTGGGGGAAAACCAGCCACGTGTGGCACCCTGGAAGTCAGGTGGAAATAAAAATTTTCTACAAGTAGGGAAAAATGAACTGATCTTATGCTGCTGAGAGGACAAACCAGATGAGAGCTGGAAATGGACCATTGGATTTAGGGACACAGAGGCCACTGTTGAACTTACAAGAGCATTTTTGTGGAGGGCGGTGGGTACTGACCCAGTATGGCCAACTTTTTCACGTATATGGTAGAGGAGAGCAGAAAGGCAGAGTGGAAGTAGGAGGGAGAGGTAGGGTCAAGGCAGGTTTTCGTTTCTTGACTTGTTTGTCTGTTTTCTCTTCTTCCCAAAGGTCCTGATTGGAGCATGTATTTTTGCTCTTGGGAATAAAATCTTTTGTGTGAGGAGGAGAGTTGCAGGACGGTGATCCTTAGGCAGCTGAGAGGGAGCGAGCAGCCTCTGACACACAAGGGGAGGACTTGGCCAAAGAGAGGAGCATGGATGGGCCATTCTTCCAAGCGAGGCAGGCAGAGCACATGCGCACAGTACAGGTGGCGGTGGAGTGGTAGAGAAGGGACTACAGAGACAGCCTGTGTGCACACCCCCCCTCATGCACACATCCCTCGGTACTTATATACCCTAGTAGCTTATAAAGCTGGGGTGCTGGATCACTTCTCTACATGCCTCATTCCTACACTGAGGTACTGCTCAGGGGGTCCACTGGTGGGCAAGACCCTTCTCCATCCCCTGGTGGGGGGAGGAATGGCAGAGTGAGACTGAAAGAGCAAAAAATGTATATTAATAGCATTGATATATAGGGTTGCAGATTTGTGTGTCTCCTTTTCTTCAGTTGTTGACCATCTAAGAGTAACTGGGGAGAGGAATTTTGTCATAATTTCTAATTAACCATCTCCATGAGTTGTAGGAGAGTTCTAGAGCATTTTTGAAGCTGTTGAGGTATTATGAGCTAAATGGCTTGGAAGTAATGAATGGTTCATTTGGGAACACTCTCCATCTAATTGTGACCAACCGCTGGCCTCTGAGGGGCAGTGTGGGGTGGTTTCCCAGTGTCGTTGGAAGTCTTCAACCAACAAGGACAGCCGCCTTTGCTCTCTTGGCCTAGATTTTATGGTTTCCAGCAATAGGTTCCATTTGCTTTTTATTTAATAATTGATATTTATGACATTGTTATTACTATCAGTCCTTGCTGTTCTCCGCAGTGTCTGCCACATGAAAGATGTTCCATTAAGGTCAGGGAAATTAGTTGGATGAGTGACACACCAGCATCCTTACAGATCTGCCTCTCTTAGGACTCTGCAAAAATGTCCATTTTAGTTGGGTGTCATTGGATCAAAAATCAAAGTTACTATATGCCAATGTGTTTTCATAAATTTATTAAAGACTATTCTGAATTTGTTGGGTTTTTAAAATAGTGCCTACATCTCCTTATAAGGATGTCCTGTATTTGCTTGGGAGAGGAAAGGAAGAAGCAACTATGTCCACATTTTAGTTATAAAAGAGTGAAGCAGGTGCTCCCTGCCCCTCCCCGCCCCCAGCACAGCAGTGTTTTCTGGAACGAGTGGTTCAGGAGCCCTGGGTGCACTGCCGGGCCAGCTCTCTGCTGAGCTACTGAGTGCACTAACTCCTGTTATTTATCCACATGTGTGGAAGATGTTGCAGGTGTCCTATTTTTGATCTGGTTGCTGCTGTGTAACGCGTCTGTAAAATTTTCTGGATTTTTCCCAAATCCTCCAGAAGACTCTGTTGAGCTTTTAAGGATGAAAACTTTTCTGGTGTTCAAGTCTCCAGATTCTGCAGGAGAAACTCTTTTAAGGGCAAGTAGAGCTTCAGGAAGCACATTGGCTCTCAGTTGGGATTTTCCATGTTTATGCCTGGGTACTTTTAAAAAGTTCTGGGAATCACTTGACAATTAGCCTTCCATGCATGCCCTTTCCAAAGAATAATTTCAAATAAGTGACCAATGTCATAAGTAAGTACAAAACAAAAACAGTGTATGGGAAACAACTCGCACATTAAAATATATTTTATTTATTTATTTATTTATTTTGTATTCCTGAGTTAGTAAGCTTGATAAATGATTCATCAGTGGAATCTTTTAACTTGAATGTCAGATTATTTTTTTTTTTGAGTTACTGTTTCTAATTATCCCCCAAGCAGAGCTCTCATTTCCCTTCTGCCCGCCCAATGGGGTGGTAGGAAGGGAGGAATTAGAGTGGACAGAGCACCTCCTGCTGCTCTGGTGATGGCAGGTGCCACATTTGTTACCAGACTTAGGAAGAATCTGCAGCTAGAGCCCATGCCGCCTCCTGTTTCAACACGGGCATCTGGAAGAGATGGTAGGGAACAGGTGTCCCACAGTGGCTCCTGCCTGCTGGTTGCTTTTGGGGAGCTGGGCCAGGTGCTAAGGGGACCTCGAGGTGGAGCGAGGCATAGTGCAGAGGCGCCAGGTGAACTTGCTGCACAATGGAGCACCCGGGTGGTGTCACTTCTGGGCTGGCAGGACACAGGTTTCTTAGTCCCTGAAAAAGCTCTCTAAGACCTGTTATGTTTCTGACATGGTCGCGCTGCACCATGGATCCACCCAACTTCCTCCCATGGTCCTGTACTCTGTAGCTGACTTGGTGGAAAGGGGACCTTTGTATGAAAAACTGTTGCACCTCTCAAAAACCGTTAACTTGGTAAAAAAGAATAGCAAAAGTGGAAGAAGCACAGCGTTTGGAGGTTGCAACAATAAAGAGAGGACCTGCTGTGAAATCCTCAGCTCTCTTGCTCTTTAGAAAGAAAACGTGAAGTGGAGGCAAATTATAAAAAGAAAAATTAAAGCTAGTAAACCACACCAGTATTTCCATAATGAAAATACATGTCCTTTTGAAAAGGAAAATAAGAATATTGATTCTGGTTTTGCATAAATACTTATTGCTTCCTATTTAAAATTGTTTCTTTTTAAATAATCTGTAACCCATTATTATATTTCTATGCCTAATAGTAGTGATGCATTCTACAATAATTTGAATCTGCCTTTAGTTCAAGACAGACACTTCAAAATGGCTTGATTTCAGTATTTAGGTTTGCATCCTTTATTTTACTGCCCTGTTTTCCTGGAGCTTGACACCAGCTCAGATGCCTTTGTCTCCTGTCCTCCCAGCCCCCATTCCTTGGTCCTGGAGATCACAGTTCCACCAGGCACCCGAAGATAGCTGCACGTACCCTCTCCCCAGCTGCTGCAAGGTCGCCCTTTCCGCTCCCCCAGGAGAGGCTGTGCTGACACGTATGAAGCCCCACGGCTTCTGCATGACTCAGGTCTGACGCGCTTCACACACACAGCGCACCCCTTAGCGTGGCTGTCACCGCAGCCCCGGAAACTCATTTCCTGTGCAGAGCAGGTTGCTCTCCCTGACGCTATTTTAGCTTGTAGAGCTAGAGCAGCAGAGATGATTTTAGACTTGATTTTCCTCCCTCTCTTCTCTCTGCTTTTCAAAAACTCATTCCCCTAGAAATCAGTTTTTATTAAAAAGTTCAACTTTTGCTTATTATTTGGTATTGTTGAATTCTATTTGTACTCTGGGCTTGATGTTCCTGTATTGGAACAGCATATCGATAAAATGTGCGGCCTTTAGTGCCTCTTACCTGCAGAATTTGAGGTGTTCAAACCAAGGTTGTATCTGCAGTAAAAATGCCAGCACATCATATAGCACCATCAACAGGTTAGAACATATAGATTTCCATGTGTGTTTAAGCCCTTTAAAGAATACTATGAGTGCCATGTAGAAAGTGCCCTGCAAGCTGCCGTGCAGCGTTACAGGTGCCTGGAGGATGTCCACACGCGTCCGGGTGGGAGGTGGTGCGAGGGGGGCCGAGTCAGGAGGGGCCTGGGCTCCCTCTGACTTCCCGTGGCTAAGTTGCCTGGGCATTCCTGTCGTTTCTTTAGGTCTCTGTTTCTTCATCCTTAAAGGTCTTTAGAAATGGAGATAAGCCTGCCCTGATGGGGCTGTTGTAGAAGTGAAGCGGGGCATGTGGATGTGCTTTAGAAACATTCAGGACTATGCAGATGGATGGAGCTGTCAGTGGTCAGTAAGGGGCTGGAGCACGGGTGCGTCATCGTTCTTTTCAAGTCAGGGAACAAATTGGTAGCCATTGGTGATAAAAAATTATGCCTGCCTGACTCATTCATTCCAGCCTCCTCAGTGTTCACCTATTTAAAGTACTTAGTGCCGATCCTTTTATGGAGGTCTCTGTGGTCTGCAGAAAGAGAGCGGAGTCCTGGGCACGGGCATCTACAACCCAAGGAATTGCTTGAGTACAAAATAATTTCAAGGGTGTAGAATCCAAACAAGAAGAATCCTGTTACATGGTTCTCCAGATCCTTTTGCTGAATGGCATGATAAGCAAACTGCATTAGAGAGAGGTGCTTTTGGCTTTCTTGGTCATTAGACTTCATTCTCTAAGGCTTGAGGTCTAGCTGTGTCAGGCCCAATCCTTAGCCCAGATGGGTTGGAGTAATTGGGGTCCAGAGGTAGACAGATTTTCATTATGAGCAAATAATGGATATTTGTAGATAAGTGAGTGAGAGGGGCTTCTGGAAGTTGTATAGCTGTGTGCTCAATATTGTCTCTCTTTTCTCAACTGTATTTTAATTACCTGAATGTTGATATTCAAACATCACAATTGAGGGCAACTAAACCGAAGAAAGGGCAGATCTCTTGCTGGTAGCCTGTGTGCGTTCTTTGTATCTTGTCCGTTCACTGTCTCCGTTCCGAGCACCAGGCTGGGTCCCCCGGCGGCTCTGGCACTGCCCTTCTCTCCGCAGAGCATTGCCCGCTCCCAGGGCCTGGCGACTCAGGTGTTCCTGAGGCCCCTCCTGCAGCTCTCTTTGCCTCCCTCAGCCCAAAGTACTTTATTTGGCGAAAACAGTTCTGGCACTTTGTTATTCACATTGATTTTCAGGAGCGGGCAGAGCAGTGTCATCCCGATGAAATTTTACTGGCCAAAGTGCTATGAATTCTTCTGGATCTCATTATTTCTAAACATGACAGCAAAACTTTTGTGGATTACCAGAATTGTCAGATAAATGCAACATATATAGTGCGGGGGGTGAGGATCAAAACCCATAATGCTAGAATAATTGTGTTTTGTTGTCTGAGGATCCAGTGTTTTGTTGAGTACTGCTGGGTGTTTTTGGTAAAACAGGAGAGCACTTGATTACTCATGACAGTGCAGTGAAGCCTGTCAGACATTCCTGTGTTGTTGATTTTTAAACTTTTAAATGCATTCCATTATTTTAAGACAAGTTTTACACTTCTAAATAGATTTTATTCTGTTGAAAATAAAAATTTGTCTTTCTAAAACCTTGGTTTCATGGCCAGTCCCCTTATCTTTCTGAAGTCTCATTGAAGTCAACATTCAGGTAGGTGGGCTTGACCAGCTCCACTTTAAGAAGAGATTAAGCTTTGCATTTAAAAAAAGAAAAAACCAACTAAACCAAAAAACAACTTGCTCCTTGAATACAAAATCAATGTACATTCATTTGTAAAACAGAGAAAATAAAAATACAGGAAAACAAAATCACCCTTTACCCCCCACTGGGTGAGGAGCCCCCACTGTATCTTCAACTGTCTCTGTTCCCTGAGCTAGCCGGGAGGTATACTTGCACTCATGGTTTGGGGTCTGCCTCTTGGTCATTGTGGTGTTCAGCTTTTATGCTCTCAGCCTCATTCCACGTCTCAAAACTTGCCAAAATAAGGTTTGGTTGGGTTAAAGGCAGAACATTTAAGATAAATAGTAAAGACACTATAAAGACCCAAAGGGAAACAGAAGTGGACGTTGATGTAATCTTAGGGTGAGGAGGGATCTTCAAAGAGGAAACCATAAAGAAAACTGATTTGGCAAAGAGGAGCCCTCCTCCACTGTCCAAAAGCCTTTTGGAATTGGCACATGTTTCCCGATCACGCAGCCACTCACCTGGAGTGACTGAGAGAGCAGAGCCTCTCTCAAAAGGACTTTGTGGTGAAAACCCAAAGCTTTCAGCGTTCACTGCTTTATTCTTTCCTTCTGTGTTCCTTCTCTAACTTACTCTCCAGTTGTGTGGAATGAATGAGTTACCGTCTCTTAACGTTCTCCCCTCCAGGTAGCTGCAATCAACCCAAACCACCCACTTGCCCAGATGCCCTTGCCCCCGTCAATGAAGAACTGCATCCAGCTGGCAGCCTGCGAAGCCAGCGAGCTGCTGCCCATGGTCCCTGACCTCCCAGCTGACCTGTTCACGTCCTGCCTCACCACCCCCATCAAAATCGCTCTGCGCTGGTGAGTGGCCCCGCTGGCGGCTCCGACCACAGCCATGCTGATGAGCTGGATCTAAGGGATTTACCTGGGCTCTTTTGGACCCAAGTTGCCAAAGTGAATGCACTTTATTCACATTCACTTACTCAGATTCACGCTACTCAAAATCCCAGGGAGATGTGCAAGTGTTTACTTTTTGAGCGTTAAAGATGCTTTATTCCTCCCAAATCGTTACATGTGCCATTTGCTGCTTTGTGATAGAGTAGTCGTATCGGAAACCAGACATTCTTTTAAAAAGCAAGGCTATCATGAAAAAAGTCACTTACTTCCTTGCTTGAGTTGAAGTTTAATCTTTCAATTTATTCTTAGCAGCTAAAAAAAAAATCACCCTTTTTCAATACCTCCCTTCTTTTTAGAAGTTCAGAGCACTTGTGAATATAACAGAAGAAATGTGTGTGATATTCCAAGATGACAGAGCCTGCTTTTAGAACCCTGCGTCATTGGCAGGGCTCACAGTGGGCCTTATAGGTTTCCTGCCTCCAAATCCAATTTTCTCCCCTATTCCATCCTTCCAGTCTTTACTATCTGCTATTCCCTTTTGTGTTTTGTTGGAAAGCTTATATTGTAGCTAGTCCCCAGCTACTAGATAAATATATCTCTAGCAAGGTGCAAATGAGAATGATGCAGTTATAGTGTGAAGCCAGCACTCTCGGTGGGGTGCATTCCCTAGTTTTCTCCTGAAGCAGCCTGGCAGTGCAGCCTCTGGTTCCCCCACAGACACCCTGGAGAGACTGCCGAGAGGAGTACGGACTCTGGGGGCTAAGGCAGGGTTCGGGTCAGGGCTGGGTGAGGGGTCCCTGAGGAGACTCCCGTGAGTGACCAGAGCCTGGGGCCCGGGTGGCCTGAGGCTGTGTGAAGGCCCTGGCTAGGAGGAAACCTGTGCTTCCCTGTTCTGTCTCCCTGCAGTCATTGCGTGCCCTTTAACACATCTGCGGCAGCATTCCAAATCTCTGATGGTGGCTGACCCTGGAAACTCCTGGGGTGAGGGGTTAATGATTTGGGGCCAGTGGAACAGCTGCCCTCAGCCTTTCACTCTCCCCACCCCTGCCCTCCTGGCTCCCAGGGTTTAGCTTGCCCCCCAGGGAGAGGCTGCCTTCTAGTGCCACTTCTCCCTAAAGAATGAAAGACAGTGAGGAGAGGGGTGCCTGGAAGAAGGCGGCAAAGGGGATAACCTGAGTCTCTTCTCGCCTGAGGCTCATCCCCTTCCCACTCACCTGGCTGACACAGATGGGGCCTGGCCTTGGGCCATTCTCCACTGCACCACTGCAAACCTGCACACTGGCCCCAACTGCAGACACCTCAGCAGGACAGTCACTTCAAATGAAAGAAAAAACCAAACAACATACTGTGTGAAGCAGACTTATTGTAAGATAATGCAGTATTATACTGTGAAATTACAGTAAAATAAACATAATACACATAATGGAGGTGATAAGGGAAGACGGTGGTAGCAAGAAGTAAGAAGAAAATCTAGTAATATAAAGAAAGAGCCAAGTAGTGATATAGGTGGGAAAACGGTGATGGTTGAAGTAAAGAACACAGTAGATGGGCTGCAGAGCAAGGGAGATGCTGTTGAAGCCCTGGGGGAGTGCAAGGAAGGGTCACATGGGGAGGTCTCAGGAGGCCGCAGGAAAGGAGAGAGACAGGAAATGCGTAGGGAAGCTGGGAGATGTGGAGAATAGAAGCAGATGTTCCACCACGCAGGTAAGAGGAGTCCCAAGAAGAGTGCAAAGAACATGGGAGAAGTGAAGATACCTAAAGGTAACAAAGGCACAGCCCCCAGAGTTGAGAAAAGGCAAGGATTAGGGCTCAAGCCAGACGGGATGGAAAGCAGAAACCAACCTTGGCCTCTCAGAGTGAGCTTTGGGACCCTCATCATCGTGAAGGCCCCTCCTGGAGGTCCTGCCGGCTCTGAGCTACTCTCCACCACTTTTCTCTGCATTTCTTTGTTCTCCGTTCTCTTTGAATGTCGGGCTTTGCATGCACTAGTTGGTTTGTGAGTGAATTGTTCCATGCTCTGTGTTTGCTCATGGTCAGTAAAGGGTTACGAGTGCCCATCTGATGTCATCCCAGGGAGATTTGGGGTCCAACCACTCAGGAACTCATTTGCTTATTCCTTGTGCGTTGCTTTGAATACTGCTAGCCAAGGACCTTGACCTCGTCTCCTAGGATTTGTCGATGTTTATGTAGGAGAATGTCTTATTGAAAATAGTGTTCTGTGATGATAGTCCGAGGAAGGACGGGGAGACCCTGGTTGTGATTAAGCAGGTCCTGCCTCGGTCCAGTCGTGGTGCAGTGGGAGGCTCTGGGCAGGAGCTACTGCAGGGGCGCTCAGGCGTCTGCTCTCCTTCTCCTCCTGGGCACGGGCCACACACCCACCCACCTCCTGCCTCTGTGCACACCAGCTCCAGCATGGGTACTGCACAGCAGCTCTGCTTCCGGACTGCATCCAGTCCAGGCAGCCGCGTGGAGGGGCAGGGTGGGAGCGAGAGAAGGCATAGCGAGCACAAGTGGGACCTGCAGTGACGTCTTCCTGCCAGGGGCTTCCCTCCCCACCACTCCGGCATCCTGTTGCCAACCCAGGGCCCTCATCAGCTGCGTCTGCACCCAGCCCCAGCAGTGTGTCCTTCCACGAGTCCCAAGTGCTTTACTTCACTCCACAGAAGGATCTGCGCTCCTAAAGAAGCACACTTTTCACCCCAAAGCCAGTCGGCCCTCAGTAACTCAAAACCGAGCCTCTGCACTCTGATTCTCATTCTGGGCTCAGAAGGAATTCTGCAGCTTCACTCACAGTGGAAGAGGGAATGGGCTTCATTTCTCTCAACCATGAAGTGACACATTACTTCAGTAGCTACCCAAAATCCTTTTTTGAGTTAGGATATAATTAAATTTCTAAAGAGTAAGCATTTGGTAGGGAAAGCAGTAACATCACATCTAACTAATTCAGTTACCATAACATGGATTTTGAAATCGATATGCTACAGTTGGCAGGCTGTGGTCATCAAATCCCCACTGCCTGGAACAATTAAGCAGTGTCCCATGTGGGTGGATCTTTTACTATTAACCACTTTCTGCCATATGGAGGTGTTGAAATTAGATTGAACGGAACTTTTTGAAAGACTAATCAAGTGAAATGTGCATGATAAAGTGGTTATCAGAAGACATTGTCTTCTAATAACTTCATTTTTTGCCTCTCAATATTTCTTGCTTTCAGAAACCTATAATTTCAATAATTCTGAACTGAGCAATATATGTAATTACCTTACTTGCCATGTATATCAATATGTTATGAAGACCCAGATATATTTTTTCCTTTGGTGGTTTTCTACTTCTTTGATTGAGTGGTATAATACCATTTTAAATTTATTATGTATATATTTGTGTACTGTTGAAAATCTTAGCTCAGTGGGGCTTAATTTGCTGTGGCACTTGCTGTAAAATACGTGGGGCAGCATGCAGTCGAATTGTCTGTTAATGAAAGTGAGACATTATTTGGGGCTGAAAAGAGGTCAAGAAGCTTGTTTCTTTCCTTAGAATTAAATTGAGGAATTTCAAGGATTTTAAATGTTAATGATATAGTATTAACGTATATTTGTCAGCATGGCAAGTTTTGCCCTCATGTTTACCGAGCAACAGATGGCAAATGCACAAATACCATAAGATACAAGTGGAACGTAAAACTCTATCATTTTATCTGGTCAGGCTAAATGGTTTGTAGTGCTTGCCTCATTTCAAACCTCTTGCTGTGACATTTGCTTCTTATTTTTCTTGATGACTCTGCCTAGAATCAATCAGATTTATCTTTGGAAACAAGTTCTTGCTGTTTTTCAGTGACAGGGTTAAGCATTTGTTCTTCATAGAATCTTCTAAAATAAAACTTCTTTGTTTGCTAGAGAACAAACTTTCTGCCTATCCATTCAATACTTGAAGTATTGTGGTCTTTTTCGGTTTGTGTATAGCTTCCTTTAAAAATCTGAGTGTAACGATTCTGGAAATATTTGGAAAGTAGAGAAGTCCAGTGAGCTTCCTATAAAATGAAGCAATCTAGAAACATTATCAAATAAAATTGTCTTTCCAGTTTACTTTGTAGTAATGCTTAATTTGGAATTTATTTAAATGGCTATTTATCTGAAGGTCTTCACAATATGGCCTTAGCTACAATGTGGTCCTGCTGCATAAACCCTAAGGACTGGGGAAGAGTGTGGTTTCAAGGTAGTTTCCGAATGTCTTTCAGCTTGTGTTGAGTTGTCATGTGTCTACCCTGAGGAAAATGTTTTTCCCCCTAATCTAGACAATGTGCTCTCACTATTCTAGTCTTTTGATGTACACTCAATTAAGATGAATATCATAATGTATTGTAATAGAGCTCATTTAAAAAAAAGTTGACGTGCAAAAATCTAATTGCTGCTGGCAGGAAAGAGAATTGAGCCACACAGAAAGGCATGGGCTGCTGACTCTGTCCGCTGAACCCAGTCCATGGGATGTCAGGACTGAGGTATCCTTGAGTAAATTTGTGCAACAATGAAATCACAAACTGTGGGAATCCCTTGGGATGGCTGGGTTCCCACTGGGGGTAGGCAGGGGAGGCGAGAATAGAGACAGTAGAGCGGGTAAGGACCAGAGGTCATGGGCACTGGGCCAGCTGTGAGGTGGCTTTTCTGTGCACTTGGCTCTTCCCCTGTTGCGATACACCTTGTTTTGCTGTACCTGGGGCATGGAAGGAAGGAAAAGAGGGAGGGAGGTAGGGAGAAGGAAGGAAGAGGAAGGATGCATCTATCTTGTGGAATAGTCTATATCTATAAAAGAGAAGTAAATATATCAGGCAGAATTTTAAAGTGAAGATAACACATACACTCAAATTGATAAAAGAGAATATTGGAAATATGAACAATGAAGAAGAAACAGGCAGTTAGGAAGAAAGAACAGCTGGATATATTGAGTATAAAAAATATAATTCATGAAATAAGGAATTCAAGAGATGGGTTGAAACGCAACACTTTGGGTACAGCCAAAGCACAAATTAAAAAGTTGAGAAGCTGGGTTGAGGAATTCCCACAGAAAGGATAGAGATGGAAAAAATGAGAGAAAAGTGGAAGGTCCAAAAGATAGAATTAAAGTTTGAATATCTAAGATATTGTCCATGGAAAATAAATATAGATATAGGTCTTAATATGTTAGAGATACCTATCAAGAGACTGAAAATAGAATGAGTAATTTTCATACCAGGAAGGAAGAATTTCTTCCTTTGCACCAAGGGAAGATAGAAAACGAGAAAAGGAAAACGTAGTAAGTAGAAAATATGAAATAAGGTGGCAGAAATGTCTCAATATAAAAGTAATCACCAAACTGCAATTGAGTTGAATTTATCTCTCAAAGAGCAGTGATTCTCATGTTAAATGAAAATCATCATGATCCAGCAACCTCTTATCCACAGGTTGTATCTTTGAAACAAACTATTTGAAAGGTTGAAAATCAAAGGATGAAAAAGGAGAAATAAGAACCGGAAGAAAGCTGGGTGACAGTTTTAGTGTGAGTCAAAGCAGAATCTGAGAAAAAAAAAATATTGAAAAAGATAAAGAAAAATATTTTATAGTGGTAAAAACAGAGCAAGAGCTCAAGAAGATATACAGGTCATGACTCTATGTGCATCTAACAATACGGCCTTGAAGTATGTAAAACAAGAACTGAGAGAACTATGGGTAGAAGTAGATAAATCAGGAATCTAGTTAGATACCCAAAATAACAAATAGATTAAAAGTAAGCAAAAAAGATAAGATTTTAATAATGGAATCAACTAGCTAGATCCAATAGAGGCATATAGAACTATATACCCAACATACACAGCATACACATTATTTTTAAACATATACAAAGCATTCACAAGTACAAAGGAAGCTTTAGTGATCTGAACGAATCAACATCCTAAAAGCATTGTTCTTGGACCAGCACAAAAGTAGGGTTGGAACTCAGTAATGAAAGGCTAGCTTAAAAATATATGTCTGGAAGCTTAAAAAATCTTACTCTTAAAATAAAAATCCTTAGATTAAAGAGGAAACTTTTTTTAAAAAAAATATGAAATACTCAAAGCTGAATGATAGTGACAGCACAGTGTTTCAAAGCCGTGGAATATAGCTAAAGCCGGCTAGGATAGTCAGGATACATATAGTCAGAAAACAAAGATTAAAAAATAAAAAGAAAACTTAATGTCCAACCTAAAGAGCCTGGAGGTAAAAAATGCAATAAATAAACAAAAATATATGAAGAGAGAAAATACTGATGATAAAGGCAGCTTGTAACATTCATATTTTCTAAAGGCCAGAGCCTCTTTGGTTTTGTTTCTCCTGGATTCTGCCAATGAGAAAAGAGGAATCCTGGGGTTCTAACCACTCTTTACTCTTTAATATCATTTTTCTACTAATACTCTTGTTTTCATTTCCTCCTTCAAGGGAGCCTGGTACCTCAATTTCTTTTTTTTTTTTTTTTTGTCCTTGCTGAAATTCTTCATTATGTGTTGGCTTATTTCTTTTGCCTTTTCCCCATGACACTTAAGTTTTCAGTTCTCTCTGCTCTGCTAAGTCATTTACCAATTACCCAACTGTTCTCAACTATTTCTAATCCTCTAATATCTGGTTGAAATAAAAATTTGTGATAATATTAGTTAGCCAGCATTTATTGAGCATCGTATGTGCTAGGAACTGTTCTAACTGCATTATGGTAATTAACTCATTTAATCCTACAGCAACCTTGTGAAGTATGAACTATTGTTAGCCCCATTTTTGAGATGAGAAAATTGAGGTTGCATGGATAGTAAATGCTAGAACCAGGATTCAAATCTGGTGCCTTGACCCCCAAACCACCATTGTATACTGTTTCTCTGTTTGATAACTGGCTTCTCTCATTCGTTGTAATATCCTCCCTGGTGGTTTTGCCTTTTCCCTCATTTTGATGGTGTTCTGGAGCAAGTTGAGATCCATGTGTGTAGAAGTCATGGAGACCTATTTAACTTGGTAACAGCTACACCAGAACTCTCCAGCAGACATCCTTTCATGGAGAAACTTGAGACACCTTGCCCCTGAGGTTGGAAATAGGCAGGGACTCTCTCTCTCACTACTGCAGCTTTAGAAGTCCTGGCCTCCAGGCAGACAGGATAAAGAAAAAATTGGTACAGAATGGATCATCTAGCCTGTGTCATTGATTCTTGGATGCTTGTTTTCACATTTTAGCATTTCTGAGATCCAGGACCATCTTACAGCCAATATGGTATCTGTTCTATTGGCAGCACTTTTTTCTTCCTTAATGGTGCATAGAAACTCTTGCAAAGATCCACTGGGAGATAAGTACTATAACCTTTAATTGCCGTGCTGTTTGTGGAAGAACTAACTGTTGGGAGCAATCTGAGTTTTTATCATTAGGGAATCATGAATAAAATATCATGTAAGCAGCAACTAAAATTGCTGAACTAGATTTACGTACACCAACAATAATTGATCTCAAAATCATAATGTTATTTATAGATTTAATTAGAAAAGTCTGAAATTTATTGTCTAAGTATTCTCTTAGACCACACTAAGAAGAGCAGATTAAACCCAAAATAAGTGGAAGGAAGAAAACAAAGATAAGAGCAAAAATAAAATAGAAAATGGATGAAAAAATTCAAGAAATTAATGAAAATAGGTGATAGTTTTAGAAAAGCTCAATAAAATTATTAACACTCTAGCTCGCAAGATTAAGAAGAATAGAGAGAAGACACAAATTATCAATAATCAGAAATGAAAGAGGGAGCATCACTACAGAGCCTGCAGACATTAGAAGGCCAATAAGGAAACAGTATGAAGAACTTTATGCCAATAAATTCTATATATTAGATGATATGGATGAAGTTTATGAAAGGCTTGAGTTGCCAAAAGTGACCCAAAGAGAAGAAAAAATTCTTGATAGGTTATATCACTTAAAGAAATTGAATTCTTAGTTTAAAACCTCACAAAGAAAACTCTAGGACAAATGTCTTTACTGGTGAATTCCATCAAACACTTAAGACAGAGACAGAAACAATACCACTATTTATACAAACTCTTTCAGAACAGTTCCTATCTCAGTCTAAGAGGCTAGCTTTTCCTTGAAAATCAAAACCAGACAAGGACATTGCAAGAAAGGAAAAAAAAACAAGAAACCCACAGACCCATATTCCTCTTGAACATGTACACAAAAATTATTTTTAAAATAGTAACAAATGAAATCCAATTACATATAGAAAGGATAGTGTGTTACAGTCAAATGAGGTTGATACCCCAGGAATGAAAGGTTTTAGCATTTGAAAATCAATTAAATGTAATTCATTGTATTAACAGAATAAAAGAGAACAACAACATGATATCTCAATAGATGCAGAAAAATCATTTGACAAAATTCAATACCTATTCATGACAAAACCGTTCATCAAAGTGGAAGAGAACTTTCTCAAGCTCATTAAAGGCATCTTAGGACAATGTACGGTTAACATTACTAATGGTGAAGGACTAAACATTTCCTCCTGATGATTGGAAACAAGCCAGGGTGGCCGCGCTCACCATTCCCGTTTGGTATTGTCAGAAATCCTAACAAGTCCCATAAGGCCAGAAAAGGATAAAAGGCATAGAGACTGGAAAAGAAGTCAAATTATTTATTCACAACAGCATGACTATACATATAAAAGTCACAAGAAGTCTACAAAATGTTGCCGGAACTAGTGATTATTTTAGCCTGGTTCTAGGATATAAGATCGATACCCAAAAATCAATTACATTTCTATATACTAGTAATGAAGAGTTGGAAATTGAAATTAAACAACAACAACAAAAGACCACCAGCATTTACTATGGCATCAAAATCCTGAAATACTTGGGGATCAGTGTAGCAGAATATATGTGAATATATGTATACACTCAAAACATTGTTGAGAATTTAAAGAAGACCTAAGTAAATAGTGAATTACACTTTTTTAGGGTTTAGAAGACTCAGTGTTTTAAAATGTTAATTCTTCCCAACTTGTCCACAGATTCACTGCATCCCAGTCAAACCCTAGCACTTTTTTTAGAAATTGACAAGTTGATTTAAAAATTTATATAATGGAAAAAACATAGAATAGCCAAAATAATTTTGAAAAAGAGTCACACTGGTTCATTTCAAGATTTTTTTGGGGGTAGATGGGGGAGAAGTGTCCTTTCAATGAATGATGCTGGAACAACTGTGTATCCATAAAGAAAAAAAATGAATTTCATCCCTATCATATACCATACCAAAAATTTAACTTTTGGTCTCTTTATGTGGCAAAGATAAAACTAGAAAACTTCTAGAAAAACATGTAGGAGAAAATTTGCATGATGTTGAAATAGGCAAAGATTCTTTAGACATAACACACACAAAAACTGATCAATTGAAATTCATCAAAATTGAAAACTTTACTTTGATATACACTCTTGAGAAAAATAAAAAGAGAAGCCACAGTATGGTTGAAAGGTTTATAATACATGTATCTGACAAGGATCTGTGTCCAGAATGTACATAGAAGTCAGTCATAAAATGACAGCCCCCAATTTTTCAGGTGGCCAAATGACTGGAACAGATGTTTACAGAAGGAGGTCTCTGAAAAGCCAGAACGCACATCAGTGTGCTCTGTGTGGGTGAGGTGTGGGCTGCTGGCATGGCCTGCCGGCAGGAATGTCCAGTAACACAGCCCCCTCGGGGAAGGGCCTAGCTGTTCGTGCTAAGGTTAGATGTACACACAGCGTACGGTCCGCTGTGCCACTCCTACGCATTTACGCAGGAGAAGCAAAACTGCACCCTGACGTTCGTGGCGACTCTGTTCATGGTGTGCAGCCACCGGGAACAACCCAGATGTCCACCAGAGGGGAGTGGATAAGCACATTGTGGTGGATCCACACGGTGTATCGCTCCCTGCAAATAAGAAGGATGAGCTATTGAACACAACATGAGTGCGTCTCAGAAACACGGTATTGATAGAAAGAAGCCAACACAAAAGAATACATGGTATATGCGTTCTGTGATGTTCTTAAAAGACAAATCTAAACTTGTTCGCAGTTTGTTACTAGCGCAGCACGTAGTACACATACACCCGGAGGACAGGGCCTCATCGTCTGACTAGCACAGTGTGTGTCTCCCGGAGGACAGGGCCTCATCGTCTGACTAGCACAGTGTGTGTCTCCC
>PVKY010000619.1:0-43727 GCA_004027775.1 Bradypus variegatus
TTAATAAAGACCTGAAAGAATGAGGGGGAGCATGTGGCTATCTGGGTCAAAGAGTGGTCCCGGCAGAAAGATCCGAAAGTGCAAAGGCCCTGAGGCAGGAAATGGGGTGTGGCTGGAGGGCAATGAGAGAGGGAAAATGAGGGAGGTCGGGGACCCGGATTTGTGGGGCCTTAGTAGGGCCCCCTGGGGTTGCTCCCTAACTTCCATGCCTTGTCCTGTACAACTCACACCCTCATCTTCATCCCCATCTGGTGAGAACAGAGCCCCCTTGGGCTGGCCACTAGAGACATCCCCCTTGTCATTCACACGGCCATCAGGCTTTTGAGGACACCGTTAGCTTTTGCTGCAACCTGTGCCTGCATTTGCCACCAGAAATGCTTTACACGGAGAATCTCAGCTCAGCTCCCGGCATTCCTGAGTTAGAGGCATTAAAATGTTTTTACAGCTTTACTGATGTATAATTGGCCTACAATAAACCGTACACCTATTAAATGGACAGTTTTATGGGTTTTCACGCCCCAGAAACCTTCACCACAATCAAGATACTAAACATCTTCCTGCCTCTTTGTCATCCCTTGTGCCTCTCCCCACCCTATTCCCAGGTAACCTGTCGCTAGGGACGATTTTGCATTTTCTAGAGTTTTTTGTTATATAAATGGAATCAGAGAGTATCCATAGAGTATATACTTTTTTAAATTGAGGTGCAATTCACATAACATAACTTGAAACATTTTAAAGTGAACATTCGGTGGCATTGACTGCATTCACACTGTGTGCAACCACCACCTCTAGTTCCAGAACATTTTCATCACCCCAAAAGGAAACCCCAGATCCTTTGAACAGTCACCCTACCCGCCAGCCCCCCGCCACCACTAATCTGCCTTCTACGTTATAGATTCCAGGCATTTCGTATAAAAGGAATTACACAATATGTGCCCTTTGGTGTCTGTGTGCTCTTTCTTGTCCAGCTTCTTTTCCTCCGCATAATTATTATGAAATTCCTCCACGTCTTTGCGGGGCTTTGAGCCCATTTCTCAGGTGAGGAAACCGAGGCTCGGAGAGGCGTGGCCATGCGGCCGGCCGCCGCTAGGGGCGCTGTGGTCCCGGCCGCGGCTGACAGCGCACACCTAGCGGGGGGGCTCCGTGCAGTGCCGGCGGTTTCCAGCACCCCCAAGGGGGCGGTCCCGGGGGCGGGGCTTCCCGGCCTTTGGGGCGCTCCGATAAGGGCTTGCGGGCGGGCCTCGCGCGCGCCTGCGCGGCGCGATAAGGCCGGCCAGCGGGTGGGTGGGCGGTGCCTTAGACCCCGTCACGCCGCCTCCATCCGGGAACCGCGGCCGTAAAAATGGCGGCCGTGACAGCAGCGGCGGCTGTCAGGGCAGGAGCCTGGCACTCGGCGGCAGCCAGGTCGGGGGCCGAGTAGCGGCCTCCTCGGCCCCCCTCCGTGTCCCAGGCCGGCAGGGAGCCCCTGGGTGCGGCGGAGGTGGCGGCCGCAGCCCCCGGCCGGGCCCTCGGTCCGCCTTCCCGGCGCGTCCATGAACTCGGTGTCGCCGGCCGCCGCGCAGTACCGGAGCGGGAGCCCCGAGGACGCGCGCCGCCCCGAGGGCCGCAGGCCGCGGGGTCCCCGAGTCCCGGACCCCAACGGCCTGGGGCCCTCCGGAGCCAGCGCCCCCGCTCTGGGCCCGCCCGGGGCCGCCGCCGCTGAGCCCGACGAGGTGGACAAGTTTAAGACCAAGTTCCTGACGGCCTGGAACAACGTCAAGTACGGTGAGGAGGGGGCGAGGTCCGGGAGGGCTTGCATGGGGCGGGCCTGGGTCTAGGAGAGCCAGATCCTGTACCCCCGATTACTCTGTCACTTGTTCCCCTGTGAGTCACTCGTGGGACCCCGCCCTGCCCAGCCCAGAGCCGACCTGAGGTAGGGAAGGGCCGCCAGATGGCTGGAACAGAGGGGGCGAAGGGAAGAGGTGAGCAGGGGCTAACCAGGCAGGACCTTGCAGGCTATTCTGAGCACCATGGGGAGCTGTCGGAAGATTCTGGGCAGGGGCTGTCAATGATCTGACCTATGTCTAGAGAAAGGTGTTTTCAGGTCCTGTCCCCTTCCTCTGCGTGGGATCCAGGATAGGCTCCTTTGCTTCCCTCTACCTCTGTTTCCTCCTTCTGTAAAATGGGTACAATAACAAGAACTGCCTGAATCCATCTTTAATTTATGGTAGGCACTTGTGGGGCTGTTACCAGGCACCCTAGAGCCACCCCTGACATAGGGCACTAGGATTGTCCCCCTTTTGCTGATGGGGGAACCCAAGTGCTGTGGCCGTCTTAACTCTTTTATTGCGTGTCGGTCCAGCAAGTGCTTCATCTCGCTGGGGCGCTGTCCCCCATCTCCCCAGGTTGGACTTTCAAAAGTCGGACCAACTTTAGCAAGTTCTCCAGTGTCCACCTCTGCGGCCGCCGGTACCGCTTCGAGGGTGAGGGTGAGCTGGTGGCCTGGGGGCCAGGGTCAGGGGAGGCCACCGTCGTGTCCCTGGTGGCGGCTGACAGGCTGGCTCTCGCAGGTGACATCCAGCGTTTCCAGCGGGATTTCACGTCCCGCCTGTGGTTCACCTACCGCCGGGACTTCCCGCCCCTGGCCGGGGGCTGCCTGACTTCGGACTGTGGCTGGGGATGCATGTTACGCAGCGGGCAGATGTTGTTGGCTCAGGGCCTGCTGTTGCATTTTCTGCCCAGAGGTGAGTGGGAACCCGGGAGTGTCAGAACTGGTTGTTGACTAAGAGTCTCAAGTCATGGTAGGATTATGTGCTGAGAAAGTTTTGGGGGAGAGTGAGAGTTATTTGTAAAGTAAGGATTTTCAGGATTTTGAGAATTGAGGTAAATGGGGTTCTCGGGAGCATTAGGGTTATATGTTAAGCTCCTCCACACTGGGGTTGTTTGACTGTGTACCCCTTCTCGCACCAGACTGGACATGGGCTGAGGGTCCGAGCCTGGGCCCCCTTGAGCCTTTGGGGTCAGCCTCTCCCAGCTGGTACCGAGGCCCTGCCCGCTGGGTGCCCCCACGCTGGGCCCAGGGCCCCTCCAAGCTGGAGCAGGAGCAGTGGCACCGGCAGATCGTGTCCTGGTTTGCTGACCACCCCCGCGCCCCCTTCGGTCTACACCGGCTGGTGGAGCTTGGACAGAGCTCAGGCAAGAAGGCAGGCGACTGGTATGGGCCGTCGCTGGTGGCGCACATCCTCAGGTGAGGGCCGCGGCTGGGATTGGGGATGCCGCTGGGGACCCCCGGGAACTCAGGCCTCCCTCCCATCCCCAGGAGAGCCGTGGAGAGCTGCTCCGAGGTTGCCCGCCTGGTGGTGTATGTTTCTCAGGACTGCACAGGTAAGGAAGGGGCTGGCAGTCAGTTATGGGGTCTCCCCCTGAGCCAGTCACTGCCCCAGGTGCCTTTTAGGACCCAGGGTGAAACAAACGGGCAGAGGGGTACACAGAGAGGATTCCAGGCCCACGTGGTAGGGGCAACTGAGTGTCCCTCCCCTCTGCCTCTCCCTGAAGAACCAGGGGAGGAAAGTTCCGGGGCTTCTCACTGAGTGAGAACGTAGAAGACCTAAGGGCCTCCTTCTCTCGGGGCCTGTTCACTATTACTCTACAGACAGGTCTAAGTTGTGTGAAAGGCTAATCTCCGCTGTCTCAGTGTTGATGTGAGGATTAAATGGGTCAGTATTGCAGGTAAGACCTTGAGCAGCATTGGTCACGTAGCGAACGTCCACAGAATTCAAGGTGTTAATATTTCCTACCCTCCCCAGACCTGTTTACAAAGGGTCTTAACTCGTGGCAGCCGTCGTGGATGGCTGTCAGGGTTTCTACAAACCCTGTATAAATTTCTGCACAATTGGAGGGGCTTGGCACAGGGCTTAATTTTCAAAGAGGGTTGTGCCCCAAAAAAGGGTTGAATCCAATTTTCTGGGAGCCGGGAAAGGGGCTAACGTGGCAGCAGGGGCAGCGGCAGGAGTTTGGGCACCAGCGGGCATGGAGCTCGAGGAGAGACCCACATGGGGACGGACCGCTTGGCACTCCTGTTTCTGTGTTGACACACCGAAGCACTGCGTCCCTGAGGGCCGTTTGTGGGGTTGAGACTGCAGGGAAGGGTCTCTGCCTCGCTTTATGCTCCAGGCCTAAATCTCAGGGCCTCAGTTGCCCCATCTGTAAAATGGGAATGTCCACACCAGCCTGGAGCGCCCCAGATTCTCCCGGGGAATTCTGGGGGCACAACAAAGATATCCTTCTCCACTCATGACAAAGCTTTGCCCGCCGAGAGGTGGCACAGGGGAGGTGTTGCCTCTGGGGTCAAAGGGCAGCCCTCCAGGCCTTGCAGCCTGGGCGAAGGTGACCCCCTACCCTGTCTCCCCAGTGTACAAGGCGGATGTGGCCCGCCTGGTGGCCAGGCCAGACCCCGCAGCCGAGTGGAAGTCTGTGCTCATCCTGGTGCCTGTGCGGCTGGGCGGCGAGACTCTGAACCCTGTGTACGTGCCCTGCGTGAAGGTGGGTGCAGCCTGAGCCACGGCCCCTCCACCCGGGAGCCCCCTATTGCTTTCTTGGCGTGGTTTGAGGCCCGTTTCTGCCTTTTTCATCCCTTCATCCGTTTATTCAACAATTGGGGTGCTCCTGCGGGAGCCATACACGGCCCAGGTGCCGGGAGCCAGTGGTGAACAGAACAGGCAAAAGATCCTTATTAGCTGGGAATGGACACGTGCACGGAGGAATGACGACAGTGAGCGGGTGACCCAGCTGACAGCACACGGGGGTGGCTGCAGAGCTTAGGAAAGCCCCTCCCCAGCCAAGATGCAAATGAGGACCTGCAGGAAGGGTGTGCCAGAAAGAGGGAACAGCAAGGCGAGAGCTGAAAAGAGCCTGGTGTGTTTGGACTCAGAATAAAAGCCCGAGTTCTCCTTGCAGCCCACCAGCTGACCCAACTCGCCCCCTTGCTCAGCAAGGTGGCCAGCGTGGCAGACACCCCAGCCGCTGGCTGGTCCCTCAGTTGGAACTGCTCTTTTCTGCAGAAATGCACGTGGTTCCTTCTCTTACCTCCTTCAGATCTTTGCTCAGATGTCACCACTTCAGTGAGGCTTTCTGTGACCCCCCATCCCCTATTTAAAATAGCAAAACCCACCTCCCTGACACCGTGGATTTCCTTTCCTTGCTTTATCCTCCCCAGCGTTACCGTCTCCTAACACATGAGATAACTTATTGATTCCTCCTGCTCCTTTTTCATCTCCCACGCTAGACCGTCAGCTCCGGGTGGGCAGGGGTTTTGTCCATCTCAGTCATTGCTGCCCCCCCTGAGCCCAGCACAGGGCTGGGAGGGCACCCAGGAGGCGTGCACTGAGCCGCTCGAGTGGCTGCTGACAGCATCGTCGAGTCCTCAGCCTCTGCCCCTCTCCCCCTGCAGGAGCTCCTGCGCTCGGAGCTGTGCCTGGGCATCATGGGGGGCAAGCCGCGGCACTCGCTGTACTTCATCGGCTACCAGGGTAGGCCCTGCCCCCCCGCCCCGCCCCACCCCGCCCCGCCCCGGCTCACGCCTCTGCCTCTGCAGATGACTTCCTGCTGTACCTGGATCCCCATTACTGCCAGCCCAGCGTGGACGTCAGCCAGGCCAACTTCCCCCTCGAGGTGAGCTTGGCTCCCGGGCTCAGGCTGGGGGGTACAGGGAAGGGGCTGGGGACCCCCTGAGCCTCCCCCATCTGTCTGCCCTAGTCCTTCCATTGCACCTCACCCCGCAAGATGGCCTTCACCAAGATGGACCCGAGCTGTACCGTGGGGTTTTATGCTGGAGACAGGAAGGAGTTTGAGACGCTTTGCTCGGAGCTGACCAGGGTGAGCCAGAGGGGTGGATGGTGGAGGGTGGGGGGCAAAGGGCGAGGCTGGGGGTGACCAGGTCTGAGCTGCCATGTCCTCTGGAAGTTTCTACCCGAGGGCCAGGGGGGTGCCAGACAGGCTGTTTGGATCCTCCTGCCCACAGGCCACAAAACCCCGGCTCAGACAGTAGCCCAAGAGGCATGCAGCTGCAATGTTTGGGGGGCATTACCGCCTTGGGGTACAGCTGCATCAGGGTCTCAAGAAGCAGGACCCCTCCCCTGTCCCTGCTGTCTTGTCAGGACTGGACCTCTGTGCTGACTGCTAGCTCCTCTGGGCACCCGTCCTCCCACCTCAGCAGAAAGGGTGCCCCCTGTTCCCAGTAGCAGCTGCTGCAAAAACCCCATGTCCGCCGCGGACTGGCTAGACTCATGTGCCCACCCCTGATCTGGAGGGGGGCTGGTCAGTTAGCACAGCCCAGCCGCCACCCCCGAGGCTGAGCCCTGTCCCCTCCTCCCCCAGGTCCTCAGCTCCTCCTCAGCCACAGAGCGGTACCCCATGTTCACCCTGGTCGAGGGTCACGCTCAGGACCACAACCCGGACCGCCTCTGCCCCCCACTTGCCCAGCCAGCGCCCCGTCTCCCTCGCGCAGGGCGGCTCCTCAAGAACAAACGCCCGAGCTCAGAGGACTTTGTGTTTTTATAAAGGGAGGGGTGGGGGAAAGATGCGACTATTTATTTTTTTATTTATGTCACACTGGGTGTGGAAGCCTGAAGCCTGGTGGTGACAGGGTGCCCCCTTCCCACCCACCCTCCTTCAGCAAGCTGAGAACCGTCCAGGGAACCGCCAGGCTGGGGGTCTTCAGCCAGGGACAGAGCCCGCCTGCCTGCCTCCTGCCAGCCGGCTCCTCCTCATGGGCAGGGGGACGGGCTCCCGGGCACCCACTCAGGGCCCGACTCAAGTACTGTAGTTTGCACTGTACTGTCTGCACCCCTCACTGGGCCTGAAGACCCTGTCCTGCCAAGGGCAGGGGGGAGATCGGCCACTGGGGGCTAATAAAGCTGTGTGATTTGAACATGGCAGCGGGCTCAGCATTTGGGGAACAGGGTGGCGGGGTCTCCAGGTAAGATTTCCACTTGGAGAAGCTTAAATGAGCCTCAGTTTCCACATCTGTCAGAGGAGGAGACTCCCCCCATGTGGGGTAGATGCAGGGTTCTATGTAGTAGACAGTAGTGCCAGCAGGACAGGGTTGAATACCAGGGGACCTGATTTGAGGGGAGGAGCCCTGGGCCCCCACCCACCCACCTGGCCTGGGCTCAGGGACCACTCTTGGGCCCCTGCTGCTTTCTCCGCTTCCAGCCCAGCTGGCGGAAGTGCAGCCGTTTGGGGTTGAGACCAAAGGCCTGCAGTCTCTGGCGGCTGAACTCCTGTCCCCCAAGCGTCACTGTGGGGCCCAGCAGGCGCGCCTTCTTGCCCCGCCTCTGCGGGGCTGGCTTCTTGGTGGGCGACGCAGGGGCCACCTCTTCCTGTGCCGGGGAGTTCTCAGGCCAGGGCTGCTTCCCGCAGGCCCCATCAGGCCCGGGCAGCTGCCCCTGCGGGCTAGCTTTGGCTCTCTGTGGCTTCCCTGTGGCTTCCGTGGGTGTCTCCATCCTGGGGTGGCAGAAGTCGGGGCTCAGCTCAGGCCAGTTCTGAGCACACATCCCCCCATTTCACAGATGAGGAAAACTGAGGCTCCGAGAGCTGACAACCCGGGGATTGAGGGGGCTTGTCTGGGATTCCAAGCCAGGGCTGTTGCCAGAGCCAGCAGCTTTCCTACTGAATCCCACGGCAGAATTGTGACACTGGCGATCCTAGCCCCGGTGCCTGGGCCTCCGTTAAGCTAGTCACATTAGTAAATTCATGGTGGCTTCATGTCAACTGTAAGAGCTTCCATCGTGCTACCAGCAGCTCGCTCCTGCAGGGTGTTCACTGGGTTTGAACTCCTTTATGTGAATTAACTCACTTAAGCTTCCCACAACCTGAGCAGATATGAGGCAGCTTTCGCCCCATTTTACAAACAGGCCCAGAGAGGGGAAGTGACTTGCCCAGGGTCACACAGCTGCATGGCCCAGTCAGGGGCTGAACACAAGTCACACAGGGCTGCCTGGTCCCAAGGTCAAGGAATGAATGGCTGAGGGACCAAGACTTGACCCCAGCCTGGCAGGCTCCTGAGCCCCCCCCTGCCCGCCGGCCACACTCACTCCTCGGGACAGAGCGACTTGAAGATCTGCTGCTTTGTCCGCACGTTCTGGGCCTTCTGTGCGTACGCCCGCTTGTCCTGCAGCTCCTCCTGCGCCGACCTGCAGGTGCCGGGAGCACCCGTCACCACCTGCTCCGGGGCTGCCCGGCCCTGCCGCCCGGGGCCCCCGGCCGCACCCTGTCACCTGTACATGCAGGTCTTCTTCAAGGAGCACCAGCGGTTCAGCTCCTTGTCGTCAGCGGCGAGGATCTGCAGGGGAAGGGGGAGTGGGTCCTGCTGTGGGGCACCCCAGGGACCCTGAGACTCTCACTGGTGAAAGTGGGGTGGTGCCCCACCCAGCAGGGGGTGCAAGGTGGCAGCCACCCCTGGGTGCGGTTACTGTGGGGTGGGGAAACAGGCCCAGAGAGCCAGGAAGTGGGCGGTTTCAGCTTCCAGTTTGGCTGCCGACTCCAGGCCTCGGTTTCCTCACTGACGACATGGGCATCCCCTCAGAACCCCCTGGCAGGTCACGGGGAGGATTAACTGAGCCAGCGTGGATGGCATTGGCTCAGTAACTGTCAGCTCTTTTTACTGGTGGTGAATTATCCACCAGTGCCCTGGGACTGGGCGCTTCCCCTGCCCACCGGGGCCCGGACCTCCTCGGTGCTGAGGCCGAAGTCGCAGGGCACCACAGCGCGGTACTTGAAGCGACAGGGCAGGTCATCGATGATGTCCTCGTAGTCCAGCCGGTAGTAGTCGTCCAGGTATTCCTCAAACGTCCTGTCTCCTGCCCGGGAGAGCGCCAGGCTGCTGGGGGGAGCCGGGCTCCGCGGAATGCCCACCTGCCCGCCCGCAGCCTGCCCGGGGCCTCACCGGGGTCGAACACCGGCTTCTCCTGCCCCACAGCCGCAGCGAAGGGCGACTTGCGCTTCTTCTTGCCCGTCGGGGGCACCTCTCGCAGCCTCTTCTGCGGCCGGCTGGGGTCATAGTCAGCGTCCATCTACCAGGACACACATCAGGCCAGCCCCTCAGGGTACTCCCTGCACCGGGACCCCCATGGTCCCCTGCCCCCCCAGCCCACGGCACCTACGTTGAAGTCGGGGTCCTCGCAGTGCGGCTCCTGCTGGCTCCAGGTGCCACCTTGCTCCGGCCCAGCCCACGTGTCCCAGTTCCAGTCATCTGGTTCCCAAGGGGTGGGGGTCAGGGTGGGAGCCGGAGTGTCCCGTCCAGCCCCCCCGTCCCCCAGTGCTCCATGACCCCACCTTCAAGCCATTCCTCTTCCTCAAACTGCGGCTTCTCCTCCTCCGTGGTACCGTAGTATTCGTCGCCGAAGCACTTCTGAGGGTCAGGAGGGAGGGTCAGCAGGGCCCACTGGGGGCAGAGGGGCCCAGCGAGCGTGGGGCCTGGTCCCTGTTCCCTACCATGCCAGTGTACCCCCTCCTGACAGTTTGACTCCTGCACCTTCTGTGGCTCCCCAGTGCCCTCGCAGGACCTAGCGCCTGATTTGGAAGAACTATTTGACCAGGCCCCCCACTCCCCTCCACCCCCCACTACACAGACCACCACCCAGCTCCCAACACCCAGTTCTCTGTCCCCCTGCGGTAACCCCTGCCTGGGGGGCTCATCCCCTCTTTCGCTAATTGCTACACAAGCCTCTGTTAGCCACCCACCCTTTCCTCCCCAGCCTGCCCTGATCCCCAACACTGATTTCCGGGGCCTCCTCCAAGATCCCACCTCCCCACCGGTGCCCCTCCTGCCTGCATAGACCCCACTGGCTTCTAACTGTGGAACCACGGGCCTGTCACTGGACTGTGAGCTCTGGGAGGGCGGGGACTGCCGTGCTGCATGATGCTCGGCATACAGTAGGTGCTCAATGAGCGTGAGACAGGTTCTCCCCTCTCCACAGGCTCCAAGAGGGCTGAGCCTGCGCTGGGCCCCTGCTGGCCCCCCAGCAGCCAGCGGGAAAGGCAGACATTGTTGACCCTGTTGCTTATTAAGCAGCTACTACATGCCCAGCCCTGGGCAGCATCTCCAGAATTCTCACAGCCACCCTGAGGGGTGGAAACCACCCTCGTTCTGTTAAGAAAGGAACACGCTCAGGGCTGAAAAGCCCAGAAAGTGAAGGCTCAATTACACAGCACCCACCCACTCCAGTTTTCACCCTGCCTGCCTTTCCTGACCTCCCAGGCTTGGTCAGGGGCCTCCTTTGGGGCCCCTTCCAGCCCCAATTGCTTCTCCCATCCTAGCCCTCATCACCCTGAGTTTTCAATGTGTTCCTCCAACTACAATAATAAATGTAAATGGCACAATAAATGCGTTGTAAGAAAATACAATGACCTGCTGTTACTCAAGCCACTTACCACTTAAATGCTTATATGTATTCATCTCACTTTTACCTTATGACAACCCTGAGGCAAATGTTAGACCCACTTTATAGACAGGAAAACAGGCTCAGAGAGGTCAAGTCACTTCTCTAAGGTAACACAGCCAGGAAATGCCACCCGATTCCAGAGCCATGTTCCCAAGGACCCGGCTGTGTGGCTCAGCTGGGGCGTGGGGGCCGCACCTGCATGAGCTGGTCATGCCGGGCGGGGTCAAAGTCATCCTCAAGGTCCCACTCCTCAAGGCCCAGTGTCTTGTTGCCTGTCGCCTGCCGCAGCTTCTCCAGCTTGGCCAGGATCTCCTTCCTCTTTAGGTTCTTCAGCTGTTTGAGCTCCTCCTGCTTCTTGGCTTTCTCCTGTGGGCAGCAGGCCAGGGGCAGAGGGAGGGTGTGGGCCTTGCTGGGGGGCTGGGGGACCCCCCAACCTGCCGCCTGCACACTCACCCTCCTCTTTCGCTCCCTCGTCTCCTCTCTCTTCTCCTTCCTACGCTCATCCTTCCGGCGCACAGAGGACGCAATGCTTCGCGGATACGTCCTGACCTGCGGAAGGGAGAGGGCCCGGAGTGGCTCACGGGTGTCTCCCGGGTTCTCTGGTCTGGACACCCCCCAACCCCAGCCCTGTCCACACACCGTAGCCGCGTCCGGCTCCTCAAAGCGGAAGTTGTATTTGTGCTCAAAATCCTCCTGCTTCTTCAGAAACAGCTCCCCCTCATCCGAGGAATCATCTACATCCAGCTGGACCGGGGGCCCAGGGATCCTGGGGGCGAAAAGGGGTCGGGCAGGGGTCAGCTGAGTTCAGGGGGGACACCCACTCCCCACTCCAGCTCTCCTGCATACCAAACACTGCCCCGGGTTATTTGTAGGTTTTAACACTTTTGACCCTCATAAGAACCCTACAAGGTAGGGGCTACTATCATCCCCAATTTGCAGACGGGGAAAATAAGGCAGGGCCAGGAGTTGAACTTATCTCACCCGGCTCCAGAGCCCCAGCTCCCTGGTTCTGCCTCACACATGACTTACTCGGCCGCCACCATCTGTGTGGAAAAACCAATACCCGCTGCCCCTTGCCTTCCAGCCTCCGTCAGCTGAGAATTTCTTGGGAAAGGGACCAGAGACCCAGGCCCTTGGGAGGGGACAGACCTGGGGAGGGGCCGAGGGTCAGACTAGGGCTCGGCCGCCCAAGTTTGTCAACTTTTTGTGTTTGTTTGTTTTACCATGTTTGTGAATTCTCTGTTCATAAAATTACGTAAGTTTCAGAACCTCTTCAGGCCCCAGGCAAGCAGCACAGCTCACCCGTCCTCTTCCTCCTCTTCTTCGTCCTCTTTGTCTTCCTCTTCCTCATAGCGTTTGTTCAGGATATAATCCCGCAGGAATCGCTCGCCTTCATCCAGCTCTGGATTGTTCCAGTACTCTCTGAGGTGGGTCTGGGAGTGAGACGGTCACGAGAACCCAGGTCAGGGACTCGGGAGCCGGCAAGGAGGGTGGGATCACCCCCCATTTTACAGCTGTAGAAACCGAGGCCCAGAGTTGGGAGCACCCAACTAAGGGCCAAGCAGCATGGTGGGTCTCCCAGTTTGCACCCTCGGCTCCCCTCTTGAGGATCGGTTTCCAGAAAACAGTTGGAAGTGGATGAAGGACGGAGTGGAGGTGGAACAGGGAGTCTGCACTCACCAGTTCTTTCAGGGCCTCGGGGTTCGGCACCTCCTTCTGCCCTTTCAGCCACTCCACATAGCTGGCCTCCTCCAGGGCCTGCAGGGGAGACCTGTGCTGAGTGTCCGTCTGCCCGTGGGGGACCCTGTCTGGCTCCACCCCAGCCTCCAGCCCTCACCTTCTCCTCCTTGGTCTGGACGCGTTTCTGTAGCAACCCGGAGCAGCCTTCCCCGGCGCTGTCCTCGTCCCCGCTGTCCTCCACGAAGGCCCGGAAGCTGCCCACACAGGAAGACGACCCTCAGGACAGGCAGGCCGTACCCCACCCCCTGCCCCCAAACAGACCCCGTCTATTGAGCCTGTGGGGAACCTCTTGACAGGCTCAGAGCAGTGCTGAGATGTAAGCGTGTTACTAACCCCTTTTGACAGCTGGCACAGAGACAGCAAGGGACGTGCCCAAGGTCACACAGGCAAGGAGCGGCAGAGGTGGATGTGAACCCAGGCCCGTCTGACCCAGAGCCTCAACTCTCTGCCAGCCGGCCCATGTGCCCTGCTCAGCCTCACCTTTCCTTGAGCCGTTTCTGTTCCTCCACGTAACTGTGGGACGCCGCCTGCTGCAGAGGAGACAGTGACGTGGGCCTCAGGCCTGGCCCTGGGTCCCTCAGCCCCCGCCTGGGAGCCACCTCACCTACCTGGAGTCTAAGATCGGAGGTCTCCCCATCCGAGTTCTCCTCGTCGACGTATTTGCTGTGCAGGGAGGGATGGGATGGGGGCTTCAGAATATACTCTCCGCTGGCCTGCTTGTCCCCCGGAGGGGAGCTGCTACGAGCGGCAGCTGGGGGCCCGAGGGGGTGTGTGCAGGCGGGACATGGAGGCTCCTGCTCAGGGGTTCCCCAATCCTGCAGGGGGACACTGGCCTCCTCTCGCCTCCATGTATCCGCCTGCCCTGGAAGGCTGGGGCTATAAGGATTCCTTCTCACCCTTCTTTCTCCTGGATAACTTTCCTCTCATAGTCTTTCAGGTACATGGGCCGCACTTTCTTCTCCTTCTCCGCGGCTGCTGGCTCCTCCTCATTCTCAGAGGACGAGGCTGTGGGCCCACCGGAAAGCACCCACTGTCACCCACAGCCCCCTCCTCCCCCAGGCCCAGAATCCCACAGGGCCAGGGTTAGGCGGAGATTTCAAACCCCAAACCCACCAATTCCCAGCCAAAAAACGGATATCCCAATTGCTACCCCAGGGGGAGGTGGGGAACGTTCATGCCACAAGCAAGTCACGTTTTGACCACAGTGAAGTGCATAAGTTAATGCTGAAATACATGAGCCACTGTTATTACTGACAACATTGGAAAACAATTTAAGGCACTCCGCTAGATGCGTTGACTTAAAACATCAGCGTATCACTAAATAGCCGCGACGCCATCCAAGGTGACAAAGAACCCGGGGCCCGGGTTGGCACCTACCTGCTCTCTGGTAGAAGGTGGCATCCTTGTGGTAAATGCGGGGGTCCTTTTTCTTCAGCAAGGAGAGTGTCCTGTAAAAGTCTCGTTCCTGCTGGGGGTCAAATTCCTGGGGTGGGGACAGGGCGGGGTGAGAGACAGACTTAGAAGGGAGCAGGAGACCTGGTGGCTGCTTATGATGGGGGGCAGGTAGAATAAGAGGGTGTGGGAATTAGGGGTGGGGCCTGCATTAGAGAAGAGGGGAGACCGGGTGGTGAGAGGCAGCTGTGGGGAGTGTCAGAGAGCCAGATGGTAGAGGGGGGCTCTCTTGAGACTGGACAGGGGACCACATACAGGTATAGGATGGAGGATGGTAGGGGAAGGGGAGGGATGGACATGGGGGGCAGACTGGGGCCAGTGGGGAGGGACTGGGCTGCAGAGTGAGGCCGGAAAGGAGGGGCTGCTGGGTGGGAAAAGTTGGGTGCCCCATCTAGCAAAGGGTGCCTGACTTTGGGGACAGACTGGACACCGAGAGGGTTCAAGACTGGGGAGTGAGGGCTGGGGCGGGATTCCTGGGGGATTTTAGGGGCACATCCCCCACATCAGGGATCGTGGTGGGGGAGACAGAGCTGGAGGTAGGGGCTGGCCAGCCCCTGGGGAAGGGGATTGGGGGGTGGGGGCTGGACGCGCTGTTAGTGGCGATGGGACTGGGGATTGGAGACCCCTGCGCGTCGGGATCGGGCTGCAGTGGGGGGCTCGGACGCCGCACGTCCGGGACGGTGAGGGGCGGAGCAGGGAAGGCTCACCACGCGCTCGTCGCTGGAGTCGGATTCGGAGCTGGAGTCGCCGCCGCCGTCCCGGTCCCCGTACCGATCCTTCACTGCGGGGCACAGGCGGGACGCCCCCCGCCCCAAGGTCAGCCCCGGGGGAGCCAGCCCCACGCCCCCCCCACTTCCTGACGGCCTCACGAGCATGCGCCCCGCACTCACGCCGCTGCAGTTCCTCGCGCTCCCGGTAGCGGCTGTACCGCGCGGCGAAGGCCGCGTTCACCCGCAGCAGTGACACCCCGCGCGGCTCCGGCATGGTGGTCGGCCGCCTACTGCGCACGCGCGCGACGGACCGCCGGAAAGGGGGCGGGGTCGAGCTCGGCCCCGCCCACCGCGTATTTTAAAGGGCGCCCCCGCCCCGGGGCTGGCTCTTCCGGATCCCGCCGGCCGGGGGAGCACAGTCCCCGCCCACCGGAGCCGCCCCTGCGGGGAAGTCCGCGGCCACCGCCCACCCCCGCCCCCGGGACTCCGGGCACCCAGCTGACATCTGGGGGCCCTTTCTCCACTCGCGGTTTCCTGCCTCCCTTCCGTTCCGACAGCGCAAACCGCTGCCCCACCCAGCTCGCTCCCCATCCCCGGCGCCCCAGGAATGACCGCTGTCACCCTTTCCCCGAAACCTCCCCCCACTCCCCGATCGGCGACCCCCGCCCCGGGGCCTACCCCCCAAATATCCTTGACGCGCGACTCCCCACGAAACAATCAGAAATCAGTAAAGCCACCCGCACCGGGATCATGCTTAAGTCTTAATTTAATGGATAAAAACATTAAATTATCACACACAACAATTTTTTTCCCATCAAGCTTAATAAATAGATTTTTTTTTTAAACACTGTACAAGAGACTGGAAAACAGGCTCCCAAGAAAATACAAATGATCCTCCTGCCACCCCTTTACCGATCTGGAACTCCCCCCACTCCCCGATGGCCAAAGCAGGGCGTACACTTCATTTCTCTCCGGGCGCAGATGGCTCAGACCCGGGCACGGCCTCACCGGCGCTGGGGCTTCCCAGGGGCGCGGAGGAAACAACCGTTTAGGTAGTTGTTGCATGCAGGAGCCCCCTCTGTCCAACACACCAAAAGGGGCGAGAAAAACCAACGAGAAATGCCCCCCCAAACACACCCCAGAAATCAACACCAACAAGCCACAAACTAGTGCCCCTCCCCGTTTCAGCACCGGGGGAGGCGAGTGAGGGGAGAAAGCATCTCTTCCCTCCTCTTTCCTTAGGGACCCGGTGGGGCCCTGTGGTTGCAGCCGGCGTCACAGCGGGGCCGCCGCGTGCCCCTGCAGGATGTCCAGGACGTCCTGAGCCCCCGTCTGCCGCGCCAGCTCCACGGGCGTGAGGCCGCTGGCGTCCCGGCGATGGAGATCCGACTCCGCGGCCAGGAAGCGGACCACGGCCGCGTGGCCCTCCCTCACCGCCAGGTGGATGGGGAGGGCCCCCGCGGCGTCGGGGGCGTTGACATCAGCGCCGTGCTCCACCAGGACCTTCAGGGTGTCCAGGAACCCCGTGCGGGCTGCGTCGTGGGCTGGGGTCGTGCCGGAGGCGTCCTGGATGTTGGGACTGGCTCCCTGCTTCAGCAGCTCCAGGGCGATGGTGGGGCTGCCGAACATCATGACCTGTGTGGGAGCAGGGGGTCAGGGGGGCCCCAGGGGAGGGGGCCCGGGAAAAGGGGTCCCTGGGGAGAGCGGTCTTCCAGAACTCGGGAACACCACAGGATTCCTGCAGGGAATGGGGAAACCCCAAGGAACACAAGTCTCCAGGGAGCTGAGACCCCAGGAAACAAGGACTTCTGGGGGTCGGAACTCCAAGACCCAACTCCCCAGGGAATATCTCCACGCCACCCCCCCAATGGAAAACTTTCAGGGAACCCAAGGCCCTCTTCAAGGAGCTAGAGGTCCCATCTCCCAGAAATGGGGAATCACCGGGAAATATGAAACCCCCTCCCAAGATATGCCCCCCCCCAGAGAATGGGAACTGCCCCCCAAAGAATCTGATGGCTCCCTCAAAGAAAAAGGGGTGCTCAACAGGGGATTCAAAACCCCTTCTCCAGGGAATATCTTCCATATAATGAGGGTGCTCCCCAGGGTACCTGAGCCCCCTCAGTAAATGAGACCCCACCCCATAAAATGCTCCCCAGGGAATAGGGACCCCCATGCAATCTGAAAGTGTTCCCCCACTGGGACCCCCTCCTCCAGCAAAGTATCAGGGAACCTGCAACCCCCCCAATAAACGAAGATTCCCCAATTAACTAGAGACCTCTGGGAGAACCCCTGGAAAACATGAAACCCTCCAACCAGGAATCGGCTTACCCCCCCCAATAACAGGGGAACCCCAAGAAACCTAAGCCGTCCTGGTGAAACGGGTTCCAAGGAATGAGGACCTCAGGACTGGGAAAACTGAATCCCCCGCCCCCAGGGAACCATGAACCCCCACATCCTCCTGGCAACCTAACCCCATCCCCCATCCTTCCACCACGAAAGGGATCTCGGGGAGCATCGTCAGTGCAGAGACGGGGCGCCGGCCTCCCCAGTCGGTCCCCTCCGGTCCCCTGGGCCCGGGGCTCACCTGCAGCGCCGTCTTGCCGAAGCGGTTCAAGGCGTCGGGATGCACCAGCTCGCGGTGCAGAAGGCGGCGCACCTCCGGAACGTCGCCCCGGGCCGCGGCCCCGCTCAGCCGGTCGCCGGCGCGGACCTCCTCCAGCAGCATGTCGACGGCGGCGGCCTGCGAAGGCGACCCCCGGCGCCCCCCCCACCACCACCGGCGGCGCGGTCAGCTCGAGCGAGGCCGCCGGCGCCGCGGCCCAGGCAGCCCTCCCGGCTCCAGGCTCCCGGCCCGGCCCGGTCCTCCCGTCGGGGGCTCCGGCGCGACCTCCGCCCTCCCCGCCGGCTCCTCCCCGCTGTCAGCCGGCCGCGGACGAGGGGCCGCGGGCCAGGCCCAGCCCTCCGCCGCCCGCCCGCGCCCGCCCCTTGGGGGCCGGGTCCCCCCCAACTCACCCTCCCTCCTCCTCGACGGGCGGGGTCTGCTCTGCGCCGCCGCCGCCGCCGCCGCCGCGCCCGCCGCGGGGGCGTGGCCAGGCACCCGCCCCGCCCCCCGAGCGCTCCCATTTGTTGTCTAGCGAACTAGTTACATTGTAGCCAGGCACAGGCTGCCCAGCGCGTGACCCTTCCGCGGCCCGCCCACGCGACCCGCTCAGCCAATGGCCGCGCGTCGCCGGGGGGAATTCGTGCCCCCGGAGAGGGCGGTGTCGCTCCTGATTGGCCGGGGCGCGGCGACCGGTGGGCCGCGGGCCCTGGCGGGGTTTTCGGTTTTCAAACGCGCCGGGCGGGCGGGAAGGCGGGCAGGTTTAACGGACCCAGGGGAGCGAGGCTGGGGGCAGGGGTGAAAGGGAAGCGGGGCAGAGGCCGCCCCACCTGGATTTCACCCCTGGGCCGTGCGATCAGCGTTCATTAGATCTCCCCCAGCGCCGAGCCCTTCCGTTTCATTCATTCCCGCAGTTTGGGCGCCGAGGAGCGCGCGTTCAAACACTGAAATGAGATCATTTCAGACGGCGAGCGTTCAGCGCCGTGAAGACCACAAAGCGGGGAAACGGGGTGGGTGCGTGAGGAAGGGAGCAGGTCTGGCTCAGACTGGGAAGATGGGAATCGGCCCCGGTGGAGCAAGTAAAGGGGCGAGGAGGAAAGTTCACGCCGCAACTGCCATGTGGGCGAGCCTGGGAGGCGGGAGGCGCGGCCAGAGGTGACTCCGGGGACTTCTGTGCAAAGATTTACTGAGCCACTACTGTGCACGATCGCCCAGATGGGATCCGGGCGCTGGGGAGAATGGACGCCCGGAGTCTGGGGCGGGAGAGGACAATAATGCAACCTCCTTTGAGCGGTGAACGCTAGGAAGCTGATAAAATGGGTAAGTGACAGATGCTTGGGAAAGGAAGGCAGGTCAGGGAGGGCTTCCTGGAGGAGGTGACATTTCTCTTGAGGCTTGCAGGGGAGGGAGGGAGCCAGCCATGTGTCTCCGTGGCAAAAGACAGCTCGAGAACGGCAGATGGGCGTGAGCCTGGCTGTGTGTAGGAACAGTGAGGAGGCTTGGAACCGAGTGAGCGAGGGGAAAAGTGGGTGAAGGTGAAGGCCAGGAGGCGACACGGCAGATCAGGACTTGTGGGTTGCGGTGAGGACTTGACTTTTACTTTTAAACGGGGGGAATCCTGGGAGGGTTCCATGCACAGGAGCGTGATCAGACTTAGACATTATCAGGCGCCCGCTGGCGGTCATGGGGGGAAATGAGCCAGGCAGGGCAAAGGTGGGGCCCGCGGCCCTGCACCCCCCTTTCCCCTGGGAGTCATGCAGATGGTGGAGCTGAGTTGTGCACCTAAGCTGCCCACTCCCATGTCAATACCCCAGTCCCTGGCCCAGGAAGCACACCGGCAGTGGCTAGGATCATCTTTTTAATGACACCCTAAAATTCAGAGGAATGGACCAGCGGGGCCTCTTGGCTCAGCAGCTGATGGGGGAGGGGCCCCCAACACCCCCTAAGGCAGGTCATTGAAAGAAGGCACTCGTGAGAGGGGTCTTGAGCCCCTCCACTATTTCTTCATGTAAAATTGGGGATCACCATGAGGGTGAGGGGTGCCAGCCTATGGGAAGAGGAAGAGGCCAGAACCAAGCCGGATACTGAGATTAAAAAAAAAACTGCCAAGTCAGGGGCCTGCCCTCACTGTCCTTGCCCCATCACCCTCTGGGACCTCCCTCCCTTTTTAAAATCTCCAGCTGGGGCCTGGAGAGAGGGGGGACCCCCACTTTCCCACTTTCAAGCCCCATCTCTTCTCCTTCTAAGTGGTCCGAAGTTGATAATCTGCAGGGAGACAGGAAACAATGGGATGGATAGAGACCATCTCAGAATTGGGGGAGGGGGAACCCCAAATCCATCCCCTGCCCCAGTGCTCCCGAGCCAGCCCCAGGAGTTTCACCAGGCTAAGGATGGAGCGGAATGAAGGGACAGTAACCGTGGCAACAGGCTGGTTTCTAGGCGGCATAGGTGGGGACCGCACGCCCTGTTTTAAAGGTGGGCAAGGCCGGGTGGCACGGCGACAAAGAGGGGCGGGCCTGTGGGGTTTGGGAGCGCTTCTGAGCCAGAATAGGGTCAAAGCCCCGAGTGCCACCCCCATGTCCCTGACCCCGTCCCCCGGGTGCGAGATGGCCTTACCGCCACTCTGGGTGATGTAGCGAACCCAGGGCAGGGCCTGGTAGCCACTTTTCTCGATGATCTTCATGTATCGGACCTGGAAGGAGAAAGAGGTGGCCCGAGCTCTGAAGGGGGAGAGAGGTGGCGTGACATCATGTGTGCGTGGAAGGAGGTGGCACAGGCCAAGAGAGTGGGGCTGGAGAGCTTGTGGGCAAGGGCGGGAGGGAAATGAACAAGCTGGGGAGGGGGTAGCAGGAAACGAGGCGGGACGGGCCAAAGGGAGGGGTAGCAGGAGAGGGGACCCAGGCAGAGCGTGGGAGAGGCACCGCAGTTGGGGGGACAACAAGGCATCCAGCCAGGGAACACGGGAGGTGGCCTGGACCCAGAGGCGGGAAAGTGGGGGACCGTGGGCATCAAGGGGAGGTGCCTCCCTGCCCACTCTCCTCACCTGGATCCCGGACACAGTAAAATAAGGGATCTCAAACTTGACCTCAATGGGGGGCTGGCCCTCCACCTCCTCCTTTTCCACGCTGGGCAGGCCAAAGTGGGCTCGCATCAGGTACTCTTTGCCACCCTGAGGGCACACAGGGAAGTGAGACACACCAGGGGGCTCCTTCATGCCCCCAGACCGTCCCCATGGTGACACGTGGAGCAGGGATGTCTTCCAGCCCTTTTACAAGATAAGAAACTCAGCCGAAGCTTCCGACCCCAAAACCTGATTGGGGACAGTTATTCAGGTCCTGAGGACACCCCAGATGCCAAGGATAGGGCGTATCCTCCAGGGTGGCATTATCCGTCCTGCTTCCAGGTTGGGCAATCTGAGGCTCCACGGGGAAAGGTAGGTTCCCAATCCCACCCAGTCTGACAGGCAAGGGTCAGAATTCAAACCCAGATCTGGTTTCCTCGAGACCAGGGTGGGGAGAAGGGCGGTTAACCACGAGGCTCTCCCTAAAGGATGACTGTATGTGGGTGTGCGTGATTCTCTGCTTTGTCCTCTCTCAGCGGGGGGCAGGTCGGCTCTCTCCACCCCCCCACTCCCACCCTAGATTCCCCACCTGTCCCCATTGCTAACCGGGAAGGACTTCATACTCCAAATCACGACGTTCTTCTCCGGCACGTACTTGGCGCTGCCCACGCTGGTCTTGAAGCGGGGGGAGTCGGCATCACTGGGGACGGGCACAGAGATCTCCACGCTGTTAGCCACCGACTGCTTCTTAAACTGTCCCTTGGCCTGTCGGGGAAAGAGCGTGGGGCACTGGGAGTTCGCTCCTGCATTCCGCCAATATTCACCAAGCCCTTCTGGGCACTGTCGATCTCATTGTGGGCCTCCATAGCCCTGGGGTGGGGTGGTGGGGGCCTCTTATCCCTCCTGCCCATTTCACAGGTGAGGAAACCAAGGCACAGAGACGGTAAGGCATTTGCTCCAAGATGCCCAGCCCACAAGAAAAACTCTGGAGGCCCTGCTTCTAGCGCTTTCCACAGGAATGGTGCCAACTACCTTTGTCTGGTTCAAAAATGCCTCCCCCCACCCGCACCCCTACCCCCCATAAACGAGCCCAACACAGAGGAATTTTTGTTTGAATGTGGATTTTGCTGGGTCCTTCTTGTGTCAAGCACCTCCCCTTCCCACCCATTTGCTAAAGTAAGAACCATTCCTAAGGTCCATTTTATAGATAGGGAAACTGAGGCACAGAGAGAAAGAACACTTTGCCCCAGTTGCACAGCTGGTGACTGGCACAGCAGGGATGGGAACCAAGCTGTTCCCTAACCATCATGTGCCCTGCTTACAAATGAAGGACTAAATTATGATATCTACATATCTAGCACTGTGTGACATGCAACAAGCATTTATCCCACAGATGCTATCCCAGCTATTATATCATTAGTGCTTTGTTTATTAATTTGGGGACTGGGTTTGGGGAGGTGGGATCAGGGACAGAAGACCCGGAGGTGAAGCAAGAGGGCGTTCTTTCTAGAAAGCAACAGACTTAACGGCCCCTTCCCCTTTGTCTGCAGATATGGGGCTACTGAGGGACAGTGAGAACTTCCTGGTGACCACCCACCCACAGCCCAGCTCCACAGAGACCCCAAGACTAGGGGACAAAGTGAAGCCTAACAATGCAGACTCTGGGGCCAGGCAGACCCCCATTCGAGGCAGGGCCCCCCTCTTCCTAGCTGAGTGACATCTGAACCCCTTTGGGCCTCAGTTTCCCCATCTATAAAAGAGAACACACTACAAGCTTTGGAGGAGCTCTTGCTCGGGGCACTGGGAGATGTGTCCAGGGCCATTCACGGCAGCACAAAGCACAGCCGCCGGGAACTGAAACCATCCCACACGGGAATGGACAGATGCTGTGGTTTCCCACACTGGAATATCATACAGCAGTAAAAATCGGTGGATGCAATAGCAGCTAAAAGAATCCAAAATCTAGAAATAAATTGAATCAAGGATATAAAGGATTTATATGTGGAAAATGACAAAACATTGCTAAAAGGAATCAAAGAAGACCTAAATAAATGGAAGGGTATTCCATGTTCATGGATTGGAAGACTAAATATCATTAAGATGTCAATTCTATCCAAAGCAATTTACAGATTTGACTCAATCCCAAATACAACCTTCTTTGCAGAAATGGAAGAGCCAATCATCACATTTATATGGAAGGGTAAGGGGTCCCAAATAGCTAAAAACATCTTGAAAAAGAATGATGTTGGAGGACTCACACTTTCCAATCTTAAAACTTGTTACAAAGCCGCAATAATCAAAACAGCATGGCACTGGTACAAGGACAGACATACCAAATAATGGAACAGAATTGAGAGTTCAGAATAAACACTCACATTTATGATCAACTGATTTTTGAGAAGGTTGCCAAGTCTATTCAATGGGGAAAAAATAGTCTCAACAAATGTTACTGGGAAAACTGGAAATCCATATGCCAAAGAATAAAGAGGACCCCTACCTCACACCATTTACAAAAATTAATTCAAAATGACTCAAAGACCTAAATATAAACACAAAAACTACAATAAAGCTCCCAGAAGAAAACACAGCGGTATATCTTCAGGACCTTGAATTAGGCAATGAATTCCTAAGAGTTTATACCAAAAGCATGAGCAAAAAAAGAATAAACTGGACCTCATCAAGATTAAAAATTTTATGCATCAAAAGACATCAAGAAAGTGAAAAGATCCTACAGAATGGGAGAAAATATTTGGAAACTGTATATCCAGTAAGGCTTTAATATCCAGAATATATAAACAAGTCTTCTTACACAACCACAAAAAGACAAACAACACAGTTAAAAACTGGGTCAAGGACTGGAATAGACAATTCTCCAAAGAAGATAAACAAATGGCCAAAAAGCACATGAAAAGATGACATTAGTCATCAGGGAAATGCAAATCAAAACCACAATAACACCAATATCGACTAACTACAATGTGTAAACTCAGAATTGAATCTTAGAGCACAGCTTATCAGGGGAACGCTTATTGTAACAGTCCCTAGACTGTAAGCTCTTAGAGCAGTCACATCTATTCCTGAATTGTAATGGCTGTCTCCAGATTCTGAGATGCTGGTCCCTTTGTGTACAACCTGAATAATCCCTGGAATTTTGGGTATCTGTGTAACACCTGAAATTCAGAGCTAGAGCTCGGCAGATATGCATGCCAGTATTAGCATATATAGCAACTGTTAAAAAAAGCTGAAAAAAAGTCCAGACTCAACTAGAGATATGAATGAAACAGATGTGGTTAGGACTAGGGCAAATCAGGCCAAAGAGTAAAGGATGATACTGTATTTTTAAAACTTCAACTTCTGTGTGAGACCAAGGGAAGAGATGTTTAGTTGGTACAGGAGCTCTATTTACTAAACAATTTAACTCATACAGTTTGTTCAAATACCGTAATTACAAGAACTTTTAATAAGGAAGTGAGACCCGGTAGGTTTGCATATGTCAGTGTGAAATAGTGACACATCCCAAAGTAATCTGGGCAGAGAATAAAAATATATATGCAAGGTCCCCCTGTGGAGCTGGGGGGAAATGAGGATGTGTTGGGCTGCCCCACCTGGGTTGTTGCTGAAGTTCTCGCAAACATTGGGACTGGTGGTTTGATGTGCTGTGCCCTCTGTCTTGGGGTTTGCCCTTACGAAGCTCATTGCTGCAAAGGAGAGGCTAAACTTGCTTATAATTGTGCCTAAGAGTCTCCCCCTAGGTACCTTTTGTTGCTCAGGTGTGGCCTCTCTCTCTAGCTAAGTCAACTCAGTGGGTTAACTCACTGCCCTCCCCCCTATGTGGGATCTGTCACCCAGGAGTATGACTCACCCTGGCAATGCAGGATATGACTCTCGAGGATGAATCTGGACCTGACATCATGGGATTGAGAACATCTTCTTGACCAAAAGGGGGAAGCGAAATGAAATGAAATAAAGTTTCAGTGGCTTAGAGATTCCAAATGGAGTCGAGAGGTCACTCCGGTGGGCATTCTTACGCACTATATAGATAACACTTTTTAGGTTTTAATGCATTGGAATAGCTACAAGCAAATACCTGAATATCAAACTGCAACCCTGTAGCCTTGACTCTTGAAGACAATTGTATAGCAATGTAGCTTACGAGGGGTGACAGTGTGATTGTGAAAACCTTGTGGATTGCACACCCTTTATGTAGTGCATGTATAGATGAATACAAAAATAGGGACAAAAAACTAAATGAAAAATAGGGTGGGAAGGGGGGATGATTTGGGTGTCCTTTTTTTACTTTTCTTTTTTATTCTTATTTTTACTTTTTCTGATACAAAAAAATGTTCAAAAAATAGATTGGGGTGATGAATGCACAACTATATGATGGTACTGTGAACAATTATACACCATGGATGATTGTATGGTATGTGAATATACCTCAATAAAATTGAATTAAAAGAAAAAGGATTTTGCCACTGTGGGGGGGGGGCACGACACAATGAGATACCATTTCACACCCACTAGATTGGCTACTGTTAAAAAAAAAAAGGAGGATAAATGCTGGTAAGGATGAGAACTAGGAACCCTTGTCCACTGTGGAGGGAATGTAAAATGGTACAGTAGCTGTGGAAGACAGTCTGGCTGTTCCTCAGAAAATGAAGTATAGGATTACCATAGGACCTGGCAATCCTAATTCTAGGTATATATCTCCTCCATCAAAGAACTGGTTAATAATATAGTTATAAAACTGGTTAATAATATAGTTATAAAAATATTGGTTCATCAATTGTAACAAAAGTACCCTACCAATGGAAAATATTAATAATAGGGAAAACTGTGTGTGTGTGTGTGTGTGTGCATGGGGGTTATATAGGAATGCTGTACTTTCTGCATGAATCTTCTGTAAATCTACAACTATTCGAAAAAATAAAGCTAAAAAAAAAGGATGGATGAGCTATAGCTTCTTGGATTCATCTCAAATCAATGTTATATGGAAGCAAGTAATATATACAAAGATTAAACAACCCATATGGCATGATTCCATTCACACAAAGGTCAGAAACAGGCAGAACAAAATAATCATGGGTGCCAGCGGGGATGGCAAAAGCATAAAGAAAAGCAAAGAAATCAGTCATGTAAGATTCAAGCTGACTTCTGAGAAGACGGCAGATTAGGAGAGGCAGAGCAAAATTCTCCTCCAGGGTGCCACCAGCCGGGCAGGGACTTCTACAGCACATAGTGAGGACGGAGCTGGAGAGGCTGAGACACTGCATTCAGGATGGGTGTGTGTTCAGCCGGAAGGCTGCTGGGGACGGGCGGCTGGCTGGGGTGATGGCCCTTTGCAGCCCTGCAACCAAGAGCTCCCATGCTGGGGACTGTCAGCTAGAGCCAGCTGCTGAGAGTGGAGTGCACAGCTGTCTAAACCCTGTGCACCCATCTCAGCAGTTGGCTGGGGAGATAACATGAGGGAACTCAGGATTTGGCAGCCTTGTGACAGCAACCATTCTTCCTCCACAAGAAGCCTGCGGTGTGCACAGCTAAGAGGCAAGGGTGCTGCATGGAATGCCAGGAGCCCTTCGCAACCCCAGGGACTTGTAGACACATGGCAGACAGGGACACTGCGGTGCATTTGAGCTGGAAGGTGAGACGCGCACATCCACAGCCCCAGTGTAGTCACTCATGGTCCCGGGAACTGCCAGGACCGCTGTAGCCTGGGGTGGACTCGCTGCCAAACTGTGCAGGACCTGCTCCCCTCCCACGGAGCTGACAGTCCCCAGTGCACACGGAAAATAGTGCACAGACTGAATTTCCACCTGGTCTGGACCCTGCCCAGTGCAGAGATAAAGTTGGGAGGAGCTGGCTTGAGGGTAAGAGGTGGCTCAAGAGCGCCATCTGCTGGTAGGACAGGGAAAGTGCACCCCACCAAGCTGGAGCTCTGCCAAATTATAAATGTTCAGATAATCCTGCACATCCTAAAAAAACCTATCCAGATAAGCAAATGCAACAAGGCCAACAACATCAGAAAATTATAAAGCACATGAAGAAATCAGAAGATTTGGACAACCCGAATGACCAAATTAAAAAGCCAGAGGAGACACAGAACTTGGAGAAAATAAAGAAGTACACACAAATCTCCAAAACAACTTCATTGAGATGGCCAAGGACATAAAGGACATCAAGAAGACGGTAGAAGAGCATAAAGAAGAATTTGAAAGACTCAATTAAAAAATAATAGATCTCATGGTAATAAAAGACACTGCTGGTCAAATAAAAAATAATTTGAGGAGGGAGGGGCAAGATGGTGGCATAAAGAGGAGTGGAATTTAGTTAGTCCCCTGGAGTAACTAATAAACAATCAGGAACAACTAGTAAACAATCTGGAACAACTGCTGGGGAACAACCGTGACTGTCCACACATCATACACCAGCCTGGATTGGGTGGAATGCCTGAGATTGCAGCATAAAATCTGTAAGCAAAAACTGCAGAACCTCACCGTGAGCTGAGCTATAAGACCTTGCTGTGGGAGAAAGCAGCAGTCCCAAAGCAAGAAGCAAGCGAATATAGCTCAGCCCAACTCCAACTGGGATTTCAGTTAACAAATGTAGACTGCTCAATACAAGCTACAAACATAGACAAACCCCTAACAAGCAGCAGAGTACCCTGAGGTTGTTCCCAGTGGAGAGGAGGTGGGGCCGACAGAAAAAAAAAATTAAATTGAAAAAAAAAAATAGAGAGTCTTTTAGAGACAGATGACCTTAGAGAGCCAGAAAACTCCTGTGTCCTGGGAAAGGGAGCCCAGAAGACCAAGTGCTATCTCTGGCCAACGGGTGAAACTGGGGGGCCATGGACTGGCTCAGAAGAAGGGTTTTCTTTCCTTTTTTCTCTCTCTCAACCTGAGTTTCTCAGTGGAGAAAGCCTCAGCCATTTTCAGTTCTCAGCACTCTGACCCAGGCAAGGGTGGGGTAGCAGAGTCAGAGAGTTTGCAGTGCTCTGACCCAGACAGGGGTTCCTAATGAACACAGATAGAAAAATTCTCAACAAAATGCTTACAAATGGAATCGAAAGACACATTAAAAAAATCATACACCATCACAAAGTGGGGTTCATCCCAGGTATGCAAGAGTGGTTCAAAATAAAATCAATGTAATACAACACATTAACAAATTGAAAGGGGAAAATCAAATGATCATCTGAATAGATGCTGAAAAAACATTTGACAAAATTCAGCATCCTTTTTTGATAAAATCACTTCAAAACGTAGGAATTGAAGGAAACTTTTTCAATATGATAAAAGGCATATATGAAAAACCCACAGCCAGCATAGAACTCAACACTGAGAAATGGAAAGCCTTCCCCCTAAGATCGGGAACGAGACAAGGATGCCCGCCGTCAGCACTGTTATTCAACATTGTGCTAGAATTTCTATCTAGAGCAATCTGGCAAGACAAAGAAATAAAAGGCATCCAAATTGGAAAGGAAGAAGTAAAACTGTCATTATTTGCAGATTATATGATCGCATATTTGGAAAATCCTGAGAAGCTGACGACTACAACTACTTGAGATAATAAATTTAGCAAAGTAGCAGGATACAAGATTAATGCACATAAGTCAGTAATGTTCCTATACACTAGAAATGACCTAACTGAAGAGACACTCAAGAAAAAAATTCCATTCATGACAGTAACTAAAAAAATGAAGTACCTAGGAATAAACTTAACCAAGGATTAAAAGACCTCTCTACATAGAAAATTACATGTTTTTACTAAAATAAATAAAAGGGGACCTAAAGAGATGGAAAGACACTCCATGTTCATGGATAGGAAGGCTAAATATCATTAAGATGTCAATCCTACCCAAACTGATCTACAGATTCAATGCAATTCCAATCAAAATTCCAATAACCTACTTTGCAGACTTGGAAAAGCTAGCTATCAAATTTATTTGGAAGAGAAAAGGGCCTTGAATTGCTAAAAACATTCTAAAAAGAAAAACCAAGTGGGAAGACTTACGCTTCCTAACTTCGAAGGCTACTATAAAGCCACAGTAATTGAAACAGCATGGCACTGGCACAAAGACAGACATATCAATCAATGGAATTGAATCAAGAGTTCAGAAATAGACCCTCAGATATATGGTTGGCCAATCTTTGATAAGGCCCCCAAATCCACTGAACTGGGACATAACAGTCTCGTCAACAAATGAGGCTGGGAGAACTGGATAGCCATATCCTAAAGAATGAAAGAGGACCCCTACCTCACAATCGATAAAAGAATTAACTCAAAGTGAATCTAAGACCTCAATATAAGAGACAGTACCATAAACTCCTAGAAGATAATATAGGGAAACATCTTCAAGACCTAGTGTTAGGAGGTTGCTTCTTAGACCTTATACCCAAAGCACAAGCTATGAAAGAAAACATAGATAAATGGGAAGTCCTCAGAATGAAACTTCTGTACCTCAAAGGAATTTGTCAGAAAGGCAGCCAACACAATGGGAGAAAATATTTGGAAACCATGTATCTCATAAGAAACGGATATCTTGCATATGTAAAGAAATCCTACAACTCAAGGACAATAGTACAGACCACTCAATTATAATATGGGCAAAAGATATGAAAAGACATTTCTCTGAAGACGAAATACAAATAGCTAAAAAACATATGAAAAAATGTTCATCTTCACTAGCTGTTAGCGAGATACAAATTAAGACCACAATGAGGTGACATCTCACGCCAATAAGAATGGCTGCCATTAAATAAACAGGAAACTACAAATGCTGGGGAAGTTGTGGGGAAATTGGAAATTCATTGCTGGTGGGACAGTATAATGGTACAGCCACTCTGGAAGACAGTTTGGCTGTTCCTCAGAAAACTAGATATCGAGTTACCCTGTGCTCCAGCAATTCCACTTCTCAGCATATACCCAGAAGATCTGAAAGCCGTGACACCAATAGACATTTGCACACTGATGTTCATAGCGGCATTGTTCACAATTGCCAAGAGATGAAAACAATGCATGTGTCCTTCAACAGATGAATGGATAAACAAAATATGTTATAGCTGTATGATGGAATATTACACAGCAGTAAGAAGGAACGAGGTCTTTAAACATATGACAACATTGATGAACCTTGAAGACCTAATGCTAAGCGAAATTAGTCAGACACAAAAGGAGAGATATTTTGTGTTACAACTAATGTGAACTCTATGAATAATGCAAGATAAATGTCTTATAATGCAGAATAGAGGGGACTTAGAGATAGACAGAAGCTAATGAAGGGGGAAGGATAATTAAGATGTACAGACATGATAATAAGGGTGAACTTAATGGTACGTGTATGGACAGCTACTAAAGCTACTTGCTAAATTGTAATTTGAAAGCTATCACCTTTTTGTATCTGTGTTTTTTTCACAATAAGGAAATTATTGAAACTACGGTACTGTAACTCATAACATTTTTGGAAATTTCCTATAACAACTTGTTAAATGATACTTCGAAAGGTATTACCTTTTTGCATATATGTTATATTTCACAATAAGGAAATAAGTGAAACCGTGGAACTGTAATCCACACTATTCTTTGAAGTTTGCTCTCTAACTACTTGCTAAATTGCCCTTGGAAAGTTATCACTTCTATGTATATATGTCATATCCTACAATAAGACAAAATGATTAAAAAAAAAGAAGATGCTCAGTTGAGCAGGCATCTTAAGGAGGTGAGGGAAGGAAAGAGGGAGCCATGGGCAGAGTTAGAGGAAGAGCAGAACATGCAGATGCCAAGGTGAGAGGGGGAACCGGGCACTGCACAGGGGGGCGAGTGTGGCTGCACCAAAATGAGGGGTTTGGGTGGTGGTAGGAGAGGAGCTCAGAGCGGTGAGGGCAAGACAGGGGGACAGGATCTCGTCTCCTTCCCAACTCACCTTGACCATGATCTCCACACGGCTATGGGAAAACTTCTCTATGATGGACTCGATCCAAATCAAGGGCTTGACCTGAGGACGGAGGAAAAGAGGAGGGGAGGGTTTTCAGAAGCTCTGGGCTCAATCCTTGCCACCCTAAGGGGTGCCCACCTCACCTGGGTGCTGAGGCGGTAGGACATGAGCTCAAAGTCGCCATCGGGCGGGATGAACGAGATGGTGCGGTCGTTGTCAAAGCGCGAGAGCCGCACGCACTGGTGGAACTTCACATCCTCCAGCTCCACGGACTTGTTCTTGCTGCCTGAAACTCAGAGCTGAGCGTGTGGGGTGACCCTCCGGCCGCTGCCGGCACCCCCATTTTACAGGAGATGAGGGGATCCGAAGCCAACGGAGTCTGGTTCCCACTACGCTCTCTCCTCCACCCACTAGAATGTCAGCTCAGGAGGGCAGGGATTTGTGGGTTTTCTTCACTGCCACATCCTCAGAGCCTAAAACTGAGCCTGGCACACAGTAGGCGCCCAATAAATGTGGAAGGAAGGAAGGAAGTTTGCAGGATGGAAAAGCAGCTGCAGTGCTGCCTGTGACCAGCAGAGGGCGGGCGAGCTCTGACTGCAGAACTGGCTGCGATTGCCCTGGGTCCCCGGGTGGGACTTGGTGGGGACACTTACGGCCAGTGAGCTCAAAGAGCACGCGGTCATTGAGGCCGAGCCGCAGCTCCGGCATGCCTGACAGGAAGACTTTGAGCTTGATGGTGCCCACGATCTCGCTCAGCAGGACGCTGCCATTGGCATTGACCTGGGGGTGCAGGAATGGGGTGGGAGTAGATGCAATGAGCTGGCCTCGGGGAGGGGGCTCCCTCCGCAGCCCCCAGGCCCCCCGCTGGGGCCAGGTAAGGGCTCACCAGCAGATTGACAGACTCTATGACATCGATGAAGACCTCGTTCTTCTTGTACTTGAGGCCCTCCGAGCGCCAGGACACAGCGTTGGTGACGGTGGGTGGCACCCGGGACTTGCCCGTCTCCAGCTTGTTGCTCTGCTGCGTGATGTACCTGGCAGGTGGGCGAGCAAGGGGACGAGCGGCTGGTCTCAGGGACACCACCCTGGCCCCTTTCCAGGGCTCCCTCCACCTGGGCCTGGCCCGGGGCTGCCCCCATGGCCCACTCACTCCTGCAGGATCTTGCTGTCCGTGGTCTGTGGGAAACCAAAGTCCATGAGCTCATCCAGCAGCTCGTAGACGATGACAAAGTTGTCTCGGATGCTCTCCTCCTCCAGCTCCTTGAAATACTCGGAGAATACCTGGGAGTGGGGGGCGGGGTGGCAGTGGGGAGGACAGACACCCACGTGGGTGGGGCCAGTGTGGCTCGGGCCATGGGCTATGCTGGGTCTTTACTCATGCAGCCAGCCGGCCACAAGCATTTATGGAGCACCCACTGTATCTATTTATATATATATATCAGCCAAGGAAGCCAAGAAGTGGGAAACTTCAGGAGGATTTCTGGGAGGAGGGAAACCCTTTTGGGGGGGCCATGGACCCCTGTGTTTCTGGTGATGTCTGCAAACCCATCACAGAATAAGAGATGTAAATGCAGAAAATAAATTCAGAGGATGACAAAAGAAACCCATGATACAGAACCATACCCTGGTTCAGGGACTCCGTGAATTCTATCCTTGGGGATCTGGGGACCCCTGGTGGAGAATCAGTGAAACCCCAGCAGAGAACCCCTCACTCGTACTGCTGGGGGCCCACCTCAGGGCCTGTGCATTGGCTGTGCCCTCTGCCCAGGACCCTCTTCCCCCAGCTCACCCCACAGTGAGCTCTTTCTCTGTCATTCAGACCACTAGCTCGAAGGTCACCTCCCGAGTGACACCCTACATGAATGTCACTGCCAGAGTGGCACCCTAGCTACTGGTTATCCCACTGTCCTGTTTAATCCCTTCATCTCTGCAGGGTGTTGTCTTGATCCCTTTAATTAATGTCCGAGAGCTAAGAGGGCAGGGACCGACCCCATCCATGGCTGTGTCCCTTTATCTGTCAGAGAGGAAGCAAGTCAATATTTGCTGTCGAGAACAGCACCTAGTAAATGCTCAATAAGTTGTTACCGGATGATTATGATAACTTTAGCAAAATGCTAACAGTAACAGTGAGCATTTATTGAGCACTTACTGTATACCGAGCACTGTTTTAGGCATCCTCACACATAGCAATTGGATTAATGTGTACAACCCTGAGGCAGGAATGATTACTACCAGTTTAAAGGCCCAGAGAGGGGGTGCGTCTTGCTTAAGGCCACACAGCCAGGAAGGAGGGGAGTTGGAATTGGAGCCCAGGCCCTCTGGCTGGGGACAGAGCCGACACCCCCTGTCCATAAGCAGCCAGTGAAGACACAGTATAATGGGGCTTTGATGGGGGAAGTGCAGGCAGCCCAGGGGCATCTCCCAGGGAGGATGAGGAAGGCTTTCCTGGAGAGGTGAATCCTGAAAAAGGTGGCTAGACAGACAGAGCAGCCAGCCAGCGAGGGGGCCAGCAACCTACCTCCACCACCTTGTAGAGGAAAGAATATACCAAGGAGGCGTTTGCATTCTTCAGCGTGGTAGCAACCACTGCAGGCAGTGAGGTTAAGGAAAAGGTGCTGTTTGGGGGGATGGGGGTCAGATGGCACCCGGAACCCCCAGGCCAACCCCGGCACCACCCTGATCTCTGGCCACCCGTGTACCCACCCAGGTACTGGCTCCTGTCCCCAGCCCACCCTCTCTGGGCCGGGGCCCGCAGCTGGCTGGATACAGTAGAGGTTACTGTGCTTGATCCACAGGAAGTGGACGCGGCCGTGGCTCAGCAGCGGTGCCGGGACACCCTCCTCTTCCTGCTGGACCAGTAGGGGCATGAAGTACTCGATTTCACTCATGGCCACATCACCTTTGTAGTTGCGGCTGATCAGGGGCTGGGACGGGCAGAGAGGGCCGGGCCACCGGTCACCACCGGGATTCTGGAACCTTCCATCCCATCCCGGGGCGTCGGACTGCCCGGTTCTGACCCCGCTTCCTGGCAGAGGGGCCTGGGCAAGGCTGTGTCGGCCTCTCTGTGCCTCGGTTTCCTCCTCAGTGAGATGGGCGCGTGGTGACAACAGCCAATGCCCACGGAGTCCTCGCCAGGTGCCAGGGGCTGGGCTCTAAAGACGTGGCATTGGTTCACTTATTTCGCGCTCACCACCACGCTGTGCCTTAAGGGGTCATCAGTTTCCCCTTTTCACAGATGGGTAAGCCGAGGCTCTGCAAGTTTATGAACCATGTCCAAGGGAAGTGAGGAAACTGGGAATTGAACCAAGGTGGCCTGGCTTCAGAATTCCTACTCTTAGCTAGGAATTCACGTGCAGCAAATTGGCGAGGTGGGAAGGAGGGAAGGAAGGATGGATGGGAAGCAGGGAGGAAAGGAAAACGGGAGGGAGGGAGAAGGAAAGGAAGGACAGACAAGAGGGACGGGAAGAAAAGAGGGAGGGAGGGAGAGAGGAAGAGAAGTGTAAGGAAAAAAGAAAATAAAAGATTTCACCCATGTAGCTTCCATAGCTGGGCCTGGTAGGAGCAAGCAGTCAGAAACAATAGTAGTTTCTTTCTAAGGTTGCTGAGCTGAGTGTGGAGAACGGGAGAGCCACACATCTTAGCTCCTAGTGTTATCAGCGATTATTTTCACCACTAGCATCAATTCTGCTGCGATCGCATTAGATGAGCAGCCAGGTAAGGGGCTTCGGGACAGTCACCTGCAGCCCCCCCGGGGGGATTAGGACCTGGGTCCCGGCCGCCTGCCCGGATAATCGACGCCTAGCGTTTGCAGCGAGGCTGCAGGGCCCTGTGCTGTGCACGCATCGACTTTTCTCCATTCTCGCTGGGTGGGAGCCTCTGTTATTCCCACTTTTGTGAATGGGGAAACTGAGGCTCGCCGAGGCGAAGCTCCTGGAGCACCGCTGGCAAGCGCTGGAGATGGGATCCCCGGGGCTGGGGGTGGGGGGAGGTGGGCTCCGACGCCCCGGGTCGCTCTCCCGGGGCCTCCCCAGCTGGGGCGGAGAGGCGGCGCCCCCGGGGGGCCTCACCTGTTCGCGGCCCCCCATCTCGCGTCCGGCCTCACCTTGCCCTTAACATCGAGGATGAAGACGGCCGAGGCGGACATGGTGGCGGCCGACAGAACCGGGAGGCGGGGAAGGAGCGCTAGGAGCGGATGGCGGCGCCGCTTCCTTCTTCCTGCGGAAGCGCTCGCGCCCAGGTGAGCGGCCAGGTGAGCACGTCTTAAAGGGGAAGCCGCCAGGTGTGCCGCGCTGTCGGCAGACCGAAAGGCCGCGGCGGAGAGCGGGGCGGGGCGGGGCGGGGCTTTGGACCCGATAGCTGCGCGGCCTCATTTTGTATCTGCATCCAGAAGGGCTGGTGGGCGGAGACCTCAGACCATCCATCCATCCATCCATCCATCCCTCCATCCATCCATCCAACCATCCATCCAACCATCCACCCACCCAAATATCCATCCATCCCTCCATTTATCCATCCCTCCATCCAACCATCCCTCCATCCATCCATACAACCATCTATACATCCATCCATACATCCAACCATCTATCCATCCAACCATCCCTCCCTCCATCCATCCAACCATCTATACATCCATCCATCCAGCCATTCCTCCATCCATCCATCCCTCCATCCATCCATCCAACCATCCATCCATCCAGCCAGCCAGCCATCCCTCCATCCACCCATCCCTCCATCCATCCACCCATCCCTCCATCCCTCCATCCATCCACCCATCCATCCAGCCACACATCCAGCCATGCATACATACAACCATCTTTTCTCTCTTCCATCTCACCCACAAACTCACCAGCCCCACCTGGGCAGAGACTTTGTCCTGCACTTGGCCGTGTCCCCAGCACCCAGCACAAGCTTGGACACACGGTAGGTGCGCAATAATATTTGCCAAATTCATTCATTCATTCATACAATAATTAATTTAGTTTTTCACTCCCAAGATTTATTCACTAGTAAATTGTTTCAATCAGTGACAGGAATTGTGGGTAGGACTCTGAATATGACACAGCTGTTTTCATTATTATTCCTAATATTACACTTATTCATTCATTCAAAAAATTTTAAGTTCCTACTATGTGATGCTAAAATGCTGAGAGAACGTTTAAGGGATAAATGTTCGTGATGATGATGATGATGACAATTCCATGATTACGTATTATTATTCATTCGACAAATATTTATTGAGTGCCTACTGTGTGGTGCGCTGGCCCTTTGGAAGCAGCTTTCACCGTGATGAGTCACACAGTGAGTGAGCATCTCTGTTCTCTGTGGGTGGGCAAATGGCCAAGTCGCTGCCCTCACTCTCGGTAGGGCAAGAGACAGACGACATATAAACCAAAAACACGAGATGATTCCCAATGGGGACAAGAGCCCCGGGGACAACTGAACCGGCCTGGAGAGGGGTGGTAGAGAGTGGGGGACTGGGAGGCAGCAAAATGCAGAGGCCAGGAAATGGTGTCACAGTAAGATGACATTATTGTCAGTGAACATTTGCCCAGCTCTTGATGTGTTGGGGGGACTTACTGGCTTTGCGTCCCTGAATTTTGAACTGTGGCCTGGGATGGGACAAAGAGGTCATGACAATGACAAGAACCCGAGGGAAGGTGCCTCTGGGAAGCAGCTAGCAGGAAGTGGTTACTAGTATGGCTTTCGTTCTTGTTGTTGACATGTGTGTGGCCAAGTGTGAAGGGGGGGTCAGGGGGCCCAGCTGGCTTGGGCACCTGGCCCCCTCTGCCCAGCTCTCAGTTGGCACATCTGCAAAAAAGGGTTAATAACTATCCTTCCCTCCTTGGATTATTTCATAGATTACGCGAGTTATTATCTACAACGTGATACATGGATCAGTGTCTGGGATGTAGCTGGTGCCCACTGATGTCAGCTATTATTACCAGTAGGTGGAGTGAAAGAAGCCAGACACCAAAGGGAAAACGTCATATGATTCCACATCTAGGAAATAATTAGGATATGCAAATTCAAGAGACAGAAATTAGAATGCAGGTTACTAGGGACTGGGGACTGGGGAGTTAAGGCTTAAAGAGAACAGAATTTCTGTTTGAGGTGATGGAAAAGTCTTGGTAAGGGCTGCTGGGGAGGGTAGCATGACTCTGTGAATGTAAGTTTCACCTCTAAATTGTGTACTTGATTGTGGTTAAAGTGGGAAATTTCATGACTTACATATGTGTTACCACAATCCAATTTTTTAAAAACCCAACATAGAATTGTACACTTCAAAGAGTGAACCTGAAGGTCAAGTATGGATTTTCGTTAGTAATATAAATATAATAATATTGTTTCATCAGTTGTAAAAAAGAAAAGGAGAAGCACATGCAAAATGTTAATTACAGGTTATGGGAATGCTCAGGAATGAGTGTGGTTTGTTAACTTCTGGGGGGTGTGGTAGGAACAAGTTCACAGAAATGTAGTTATTTTAGTTATTTGCTTTTTTTATTCATTTGCTGAGTTATAGTCTATTTTCTTTGCATAGGGTAGGAATATTTTGGAAGCAATGTAGTTACTTTAGGTTATTTGTGTTTTTTTTCTTATTCCTTTATTTTGGTTTTGTCTGAAATGCTTTTTTTATTGTTTGTTTTCTAATTTTTTTATCAAGTTAAAAAAAGCAATGAATGAGTGTGAAAAAAAGTAAATGAACAATGGGGGGAGGAGGAGGAGAATGGAATGTTTTGGATGTTCTTTTTTATTCTAATTCTTCTTTTATTTTTTGGAGTAATGAAAATGTTCAAAGATTGTGGTGATCAATGCACAACTATAAACAACTGATTGTACACTTTGAAGGATTGTATGTTATGTGAATATATCTCGATAAAATTGCATTAAAATGTTAATCATAGGGAAAACTGTGTTGTATGGGAACTCCGTACTCTGAATGATTTTCCGTAAACCTACGTCTACTCTAAAAAATAAATTTAAACAAATAATAAGTAAAAGCACAGGTGCTGAGTTCCAGGCTCTTTCCACCACACACTGGCTGGAAGGCAGGAGCTACCCATTAAGCCACCTGTGCCTCAGTTTCCACTTCTCCTAAATGGGCGTCAAGAGTGGCAGTGTCCCCGCCCCTGGCTGCGCCTGGGGTTCGCGGATTTACCAGGAGGAGCTCTGGGCTTAGGTCAGCTTCTGCAGAGCTGCTGTTCAATCCCACGACCCCAAGACATCTGCGATCCTAACCGCAGGGTGTTTTGGGGGCAAGTGGGGAAGTGAAAGGAATCTGCTCCGGTGAGGGAGGTAGGGAGAGGTGTGGCGGGGCCTCCAGGGGGCGACACCCCAAGGGCCCGGGCCTCATCCCTCCTTCCCCAACCCATCTGCGGGTGGGGGTGGGGGACCTGGGAGGGAGGGGCGGAAAGTGAGAGAACAGCCTCCTCCCATCTCTCACCGACCACAAGGATGGCTGCAGAGCGCATTTTTGGAGCATCGTCCCACACTGTTCTTGTTCATCTTTAGTGGAAGAAGCAGAAGCACAGAGAGGTTAAGCCACTCACCCAAGGTCACCCAGCCAGGGGCAACGAGTCCTGTTCCAGAGCCTGGGCCCGGCTGGGTTCCTAGGCGCTCTGCTGTATGGCCGGGTCCGGATCCGAGTGGAACTATTGCCAACAAATTGGCTTTCTCTCTCTGCATGCGGGAATCCTCGTCACCACCCTTTGACCGCTATCGTTTCCATTTGACAATGGGGAAACTGAGGATCAGAGAAGGGGAGGCCAGCCCCCCTGCTCAGAAAGCAGCTTGGAGCAATTTGGGCATCCCTGAGTCTTACAAAGGCCCCTGTCCCCAGGGCCTGCCTTTGAGATATTTTCAGGCAGTAAACAGAACCCAAAGTCTGGGCCCAAGGTCCTGGAAACTGAAACTCCAGGCCTGTTTGGCTGAAAAATTCATCAGCTCAAAAGCTTCAGTGGGGCTGAGAACAAGAGCTGCTCTGTCGGCTGACACCCTGCCGGCCTCTGCTGCAACCTCCCCTGTCCCCCAGGGGCGGTGGCCTCGCTCCAGTTCCTGGGAGACACAGCCCTAGCCTCCCCACCGGGGCCCTGACTTTGGCCTCCGTCAACCTCTTCTCCATGCCTTTAAGGGCATCTCTGTGAAATGCACACCTGCTCTAACGTCCTCCATGGCTCCCCATTGTCCTGGAGCTCTGCCCAACCCCCCACCAGCTGACCTCTGCCACCGGGCTCCGCTTGAAACCTGCTAACCCAGACACAAGTTGACTTCAGCAATTTATACTTTCAGTTCCTCTCTCTCTCTCTTTCTCTCCTTCCTCCAGCTCCTCGCCTCTGTGGGCAGAATGCCCACCCCTTTGCTTTCTCCACCTCTCTCTCACTCAGCTCTCAGCTCTCCTCCTTGGGAATGCTCTCTCTGATCTCCCACCACAGGTCCAGCTTAGATTTGTCCTCTGAACTCTCTGGGTGTCCTGTGCTCCCCACCACAGCCCAGCTGGGTGGCACCAGAAGTTTTTTGTTTTTTTTTCAAAATGAGCCAACTTATTTTTTTAATGCAATTTTATTGAGATATATTCATACAGCAAAGAAACCATCTGGAGTAGACAGTCACTGATTCACAGTGTTATCACATGGTTATGCACACAACCCCACGATCAAACTTAGAACATTTTAATTTCTCCAGAAAAGAAATAAAAATAAAAAAGAAAACCCCAATTTTGCCATACCCCTTATCCTCCCATATTATTGACCCATAGTATTGGTGTAGTACATTTGTTACTGTTGATGAAAGAGTATTAAGATATTACTATTAACTACAGTCTGTAGTTTGTAATAGGTACATTTTTTTCATGTATACCTCTCTGTTATTAACTCCTTATAATAGTATCATACATCTGCTCTAGTTCATGAAAGAACTTTTATTATATTTGTACAGTTAATCTTGGACATTGTCCACCATAAAATGCACTGTTTTATACATTCCCATGTTTTGGTCTCTAACTTTCCTTCTAGTGACATACACGACTCTAAACTTTCCCTTTCCACCACACTCACACGCCACTCAGCACTGTTAATTATTCTCACAATAATGATCGCACTGTAAGTTTTTATATCTATTTTGAAAAACTAGACTTTTCATTATCCAAGAAACATAGGAACACTTTCATTTAGAGAGATGGGGGATATTACAGATCAGGAACAAGTCCCCTTTGACACACAGCCATCTTCTCCATCCCAGTCCCTTTGACTCCACAGGAAACCAGTATTTAACCACTGGCCTGTTCAGACCCCTTCCTGTTCAGTTAAATACATTTATATGTCTATTTATAATCCCCCCTCTCTTTCCCATACCATGCACCATAAATGACCAAATGTAACTTAATATTTTGACTCAAAAAAATGCCTTAGCCACCCATCTGGGCTTCTGCGGAAGGGCTATAGCTTATGGGTTGGGATGTCAGACCTGTGGGTAAATTGCTTTGCCTTCCCAAACTGGAAAACGGTTGTAAAGATTTAATGCAAGGCACTGGAGACCTTGCCTGGTGCTGGGAGGTGGTGGGGGGCTCTCCATAAACATTTTCTCTTGTTACAACCCATAGGCCTCCTCATTCTTTCTTAAACTTTTTTTTTTTAATCGAGGAGAAAGTCACACCACATCAAATTAACCAGTTTAAAGAGAACGCAGCCAGTGGCATTTAATGCACTCAAAAAGTTGGACAACCACTGCCTGCATTCTTAAACTTTAAAGAAAAAAAAAAGGAAATGTAACATTTATTAAGATCGGCAGAGGTCAGGTAATGGTAAACTGAACCCACCGGTGAACCGACAGACCAGTCTGCAGTCTCCAAGAGGCCACCCCTGCGGCCTTGCCAGTCACTTCTGCCCGGAAGGCAACCACTGATCAGCATCTGTGACCGCAGCTGGATCAGCGAGGCCTGTTCTAGAACGTCCCGCGAGGGTGTCTGGCCTCTTCTGCCCCAAAATAATGCTTTTTGAGATTCTCCCACGAGGCTGCGTTTATCAGAATTTGCTTTTTCTTATTGCCGAGGAATATCCTGGGCAATGCATGGCCCGTGAACCACTCACCCCTGGGTGGGCATGTGATTTGTGTCCAGCTTGGGGTCGTTATGCATAAAGCTGCTATGCACGTTCACCTACCCGTCCTTCATTTTTCTTGGGCACGTGCCTAGAGGCCGATGGCTGAATCATATGGGAAGGTGCTCTTTAAACTTAATAAGAAACTGCCAGGTCTTTTCCTCCCCACAGTGGTTGGGCCATTTTACATCCCCTTCCCCAGAGAGTGCAGGAATTCGTTTAGTTCCATTTGCACTCGGTTCTTGCCAACATCCTGTACCGCTGGTCTTTTGAACCGTAGCCACTCTGGCAGGTGTATAGTGGAAGCTGGTGGTTTTAATTGACCTCATTATTATTATTATTATTTTACCTGCTGAGTGATTTTCCCTCCCCTGGGGCTGGGCAATGCATGTTACCCCCCCCACTTTTCAGCATTGCCATCAAGATGCTCTTTGGTACGTGCCTGCAGACCCGAGAACAGGGGCGATTTCTCCCAGGTCGGTGCTGGGCAGGGATCGCGAAGGACAAGCACGGTTTGGATGAATCTTCATGGCCAACAGAGAAACTTTGTGCACTGCCCTTTGCTGTTTCAAACTAAAAATCCGCGCCAACCTCTCTCTCCAGCTAAGCCAGCTCGGTGGGCAAACTCACTGCCCTTCCCCCTATGTGGGACCTGACTCCCAGGGGAGTGAATCTCCCTGGCAATGTAGGATATGACTCCCGGGGATGGATCTGGACCCGGCATCAGGGGATTGAGAAAATCTTCTTGACCAAAAGGGGGAGGGTGAATGAAACAAAATAAAGCTTCAGTGGCTGAGAGATTTCAAATGGAGTTGAGGGGTCACTCTAGTGGGCATTTTTATGCACTATGTAGATAACACTTTTTAGGTTTTAATGCATTGGAATAGCTAGAAGTAAATACCTAAAACTATCAAACTGCAATCCAGGAGCCTTGACCCTTCAAGACGATTGTATAACGATGTAGCTTACAAGGGGTGACAGTGTGATTGTGGAAGCCTTGTGGATCACACTCCCCTTATCCAGTATGTGGATAGATGAGTGGAAAAAGGGGGACCAAAAACTAAATGAAAAATAGAGCGGGAGTGGGGGATGATTTGGGTGTTCTTTACTTTTATTTTTTGTTCTTATTTTTACTTTTTCTGGTACAAGGAAAATGTTAAAAAAAATAGATTGGAGTGATGAATGCACAATTACATGATGGTACCGTGAACAGTTGATTGTACACTTTGGATAATTGTATGGTATGTGAATGTATCTCAGTAAAATTGAATTAAAGAAAAAATCCAGGCCAATCTGATGAATGAAAAACGGCATCTTTGGGTCAGTCACTGGCCCGTCGTCGGGGCTCTGATGAATGAATGAATGGATGGATGAATGAATGAATGAATGACCAGTGGGTCTCCCCTGGCGCACCGCCCAGGCCAACGCCGTCTCCCGGGAGGCCCGGCTGGAAACCCTCCCTCCCTCTTTCCCTCCCTCTCGAGCCGGCCCCGCCCCCTCGCCGCAGGCCCCGCCCCCGGGACCCGCTCTGGGCTCCCATTGCAGGGGGCGGGGCGGGGCTGGGGGCGCGGCCGGCGCTTGGGGGCGGGGCCTGGGCCCGGGGCGGGGCGCCGCAGCCCCCGGAGCCTCCCGCCGGCTCGGGCTGGGGTCGCGCGGGCTCTGAGTGCCGTCCCCGCGGGCGGCGGCCATGGAGGGCGAGCGGAAGGACGGAGCGTATGGTAGGAGCCGCCTCTGCCGACCTCGGGGGGCGCGGTATATGGGGGAGGGCGAAAGCTGAGGCTCGCAACCCCCGCGCCTCACCGGGGGTCACCCCCGTCGGCCCTCTGGGCCCCCCAGGCCGCGCTGCCCGGAGCCCTCGCCCCCTCCCACTGCTGACGCCGGGGAGCCCTTGCTCCCCCTCCGCCCGATGGGCCGGGGCGCACGGCGCATGCTCTGCCCGCGCAGGGCCCGTTATCTGGGCGGCTCAGACGGCGGGCGGGGGAGGGGAGGCGCGGCGACCCGGGGCTCCGAAGAGGGACGGGGCCCCAGCCTCCCCCAGACCCCCTTCCTCCTCCAATCCCTTCTGCCCACTGCTTTCTCCTGCCCGCCTCCTCCTAGAGGTAGCCGGCCAGGGCTCTTGGCCAGATGGGGAAACTGAGGCAAGACTGGGTGGAAGCCCTCTGGGTCTCGCCCGCCGCCTGGGAAGGGTGGAGCCGGGGGCGCCTCGGGTGAGGGGGCGGGAAGGAAGCCGGAAACAATTGAGAAACTTTGGCCGCCCTCTGCCAGGGGGTGGGGACCCCAGCCTCCCATCTGGCGGGGTCTCAGTGCCTGGGACCCCCATCCCGGGGACCCCTGAGGATGTCCTGGGCCCAGGAGATGGGGCAGGAGGCGGCCCCCTCTGCACCCGCACCCCACGATGCCTTCCTCCCCGAGGTTCCCACAGGCAAGTGTGGCCCTCAGTTTCCCCTTTCGGGTTCCCACGGCAGGGGGCATTGCCATCAGGTTGAAGGGGCGTGGCAGCTCCCCTTGAGTAATAGGACTTCCCGGAAACCAGGAGACCACAGGGCACTGGGGAGGGGGCCGGAAACTGCTCAGAATAACCAAGAAAAACAAAGTAAGCATCAGAGCCAACCGGCCCCACTCCCAGGGCCTTAGGCCTCCTCGGTGCTGGGCCTCGAGAGACAGACGGGGATGGCGGGGGCCCTCCCTGCCCAGCCCGGCAAGAGGGAGGCACCCTGCCAGCTGCTCCCAGCCACTCCTTCTACCCTGCCTGAACTGAAGCTGCCAGCCCAGACCTCCTGGGGGCCCCCCTTGCCCTTGCTTTTGGCCCAAGCCCTGCAGTGGCTGGTGCTGGGTGCCCCCTGGGTGTGGCTGGCCTGGATCTGGGACTTTCAGCTGGGGTCCTGCCAGCCTGTGGGCAGCAGCTGAAGGAGCGCTGGTCTCCCTGAGCTGGGGTAGGGGAGAGAGAGGACAATGATGTGATTCACAGGGGCCTTGACTTTGGCCCAAAGGAGACAGCCACGGGTGGGACAGAGCATGCTCTCTCAGGCCTGGCCAGGCCAGCCGTGGAGATGGGGGTCTCTGTGCTAGCCCGATTTTGCGCCGGGTACTGAGACCACAGTCGGTCAACAAGTATTTGTTTGGTGTCCTGCAGTTGGCACATGATGGCAAACAAACCAGAAAAATCTTTGCGGGTACAGAATGACAAGGGAGTAAATATATAATTTCAGGTTGTTGTATGTGTCGAGAAGGAAAGAACAGGGTGCAGTGTGGAGGGAAGAAACAGCAGGGATTATTTTAGGAGGCTAAGGGCTGGACGGCGAGCCCGTGGCGGGTTGGGGGGCAGAATTCGGGGAAGTGTCTTCCAAGCGGAGGGATCCAAGGACAACCAACAAAGTTGCTTGATTATTTCTCTCTTTGCAGTCCCCTAGGCTGGGTCCTGCAGCCAGGCCCCTGCCTTCTCCAGATGGGCCACCTGGCTTGACTCATTGCCGTTGAGGTTGAGCATAGGTTGTCGCCAGAGATTTCTCACATTAAAAATCCGGGGTCCTGGGACTGCCCGGTGAGGGCCCTGCCGAATAATGGGGAGCTTTCCCTTGAAGGTACTGTACAAAAATGACTCACATATACTTCCCTCATGCCCCAGTCCCTTTCCGTTGGTCACTATGAGTTTGAGGGGGGTGGTGGTGGTGCCTCCAATCTCGGCTCTGACAGCTTAGGAGCTGTGCTACCCTGGGTGAGTC